>OMKR01045404.1:0-10420 GCA_900302355.1 Cyttopsis rosea | reverse complement strand
TCCCCGGCTGGCAGTTTGCGAGGGCTCTGGTTACACCACGCACTGTAAAAATGTCACCGGGTCACAGGGGACCACGGAGGTTTGCAGGCTTTGCCCGCTATCTAACTAGAAAGGAAGGAATCTCTGTCTGTCTGTATGTCCCTCGATTATCTGGACAACCGTTCATCCGATCTACTCCGCACTTGGCGGGGGTATTGCTGGGGACCCATAGCCTGGGACATGATTCATTTGCTCTGGCAGATTGGTCTGGCCAGCCTCCCATTCAAACAGATTTCCACCCGATGATTTTATGGTCGGGCCAACCACAGTCGCCATTTTCCGTCGCTCGGTGCTACGTCCAACGTGTCGCCGATTGCGTCCAGAGACATTTTGGTCTGCGCCCCTTGGTAACGCCCCTTGGTAACGCCCCTTGGAAATCGAAAATGAACTGAGAGGTTCCAGACTAATACGGATTTGCAAATTGGTCTGGCGATGCCAGGCTAGGGGACCCAAGGACGTGCAGTGTCCAATTTGGTGCAATTTGGAAACGCAAAATGTTAATAACGAATAAACTAATTTGATTCGTTTTTGTCAGCGTTGCTGATTCATGAATGTGGAATCCAGAACTCTATCACAAAGAAGAAGGAAGAAAGGGAGGAGCGAAGGCAAGAAGGAAGGAAGGAGGAAGATGGAGGGAGTGAGGAAGGATGGATGGAGGGAAGGCAGGAACGGGAGTAGAGGGAAGGAAGGTTGGGAGGGAGGAAGGAAGGATAGAAGGATAGAAGTATAAAGGGAGGGAGGAAGGAGGGAAGGTCCTCTGTCCTTGTTAGCCCGTTCCGAACAGGCACGTTTTGAACGGGCACTGCACTAGTTTATTCAATAGAGCTAAAGGTACATATCCCAATTTTGGGGATGAATGAGTGTGGATACTCCGACAGGCTGTTGAGGTCAGACGGCTGAAATGGAGGCTGAGAGGTGATTCCAGTTTGGGTTGAGTTTATTATTATTTGTTAAGTGTTTTCCAGAAATCTGTAGTTGAATAGTTGTGGTTACAAGTTCCAGACATGTGTGTTCTATTATTTGATTTTTTTATTTCTTTTTGTTAGGTCAGCTATGATAGGGACACATGAGAAGGGAAGGGCGGGCTATTTGGAGGTATTGGTGAACTGTTGGGAAAAGACATATTTAGTGGACAGAATGATGGAATAATCCTTCAAATGAGGGCTTTGGGCAAGACAATCCGAAAGGAAAATACACAGAGGAAGAAAAATGGGCTAGGAAATGAGATGAGAAATATGAGAAGGGAGGGGAAAGGAATGGGACTCTTGGGGACCAGGTCTCAACTCTAGAGGACCTCGTTGTGGCCTCCGGGCTCCTCCTCTTCCTGGTTCTCTTCCTCTTTTCATTTGTCCCTCTCTTTACTTTTTCTGTTTGACCTTTTAGGTTTTGTTTTTTTAAGAATATCTGCACTTCCATCTCCACTTACAGTACACATCAGGGATAAGGTCACTTTTAAAGGACCAGTGTGTAGGATTTAATGCCAATAGAATATTGATAAGTGTGTATTAATTAGTGTATAATCCCATGAAAATAAGAATCGTGTTTTCGTTTCCTTAGAATGAGCCTTTTATATACATAGGGAGCGGGTCCTCTTCCACGGAGGTCGCCATGTTGCACCGCCATGTTTCTACAGTAGCCCAGAACAGACAAACCATACACTGGCTCTAAGAGGGCCTTTTGTGTTTTTCGCGGCCACAGTAGCTTCTCCTACACGCTTGGAAGGGGAGGGTGACGGGAGAAGTTAAGTTGGTCCACTAGATGCCACTAAATCATACTGGTCCTTTAATTCAGTACAATCAGATTCAGAAAAATTTAATAAAATTGAAAATTAAAATTTGATTAAAAATAAATAAATGAGGAACTGTCTTTGAAATCCACTTTCTGAATTATTTAAATGTATTTATTCCGACGTCTTTCATGCACAACACAAAAATGTTGGTCCTCAATATTCTTGCAGAGCGTTGACCTTTGTTTTGTATGGCAGCTGAGATTTGAGGGAATAAGTTCATTTCAGTGGGTGGTATTCTAGACAAACCATTTTCTTTTCTTTGCCCTGTACAACATGAATCTGTCTGCTAAATTACTCTTGTATTTCATTCATGTTTAGTGTTAAATCTGCACTTTGGCCAACTGGCCAACAACCAAATAATTACAATCATGGATTTGTAGTTTAAAGGTGCAGTGTGTAGAATTTAACGGCATCTAGTGGTGAGGTTGCAGATTGCAACAAAGTGAATAAATCTTCACTCTCCCCTTCCAAGCGTGTAGGAGAATCTACGGTGGCCGCCAAACTTGCGAAAAATGCGAAAGGCCCTCTGTAGAGCCAGTGTTTGGTTTGTCTGTTCTGGGCTACTGTAGAACCATGGCGGTGCAACATGGCAACCTCCGTGGAAGAGGACCCGCTCCCCATGGAGATATAAATGGCTCATTCTAAGGTAACGAAAACACGATTCTAATTTTCATGGGATTATACACAAATGTGTATAATCCCATGAATATTAAATTCGACCAAGTCTGTTCCGCTAAATGCCACTCAATTCTCAATAAAATGTATTTATTGCAAATAAATACAATGGTGTGCCACTAGGACAGAGGTAGGTATGTATTTATAGCAGAGGATAATGTGCATTTATTGAGACAAACAAGGCAAAGAACCTTGTTAAGAAGAAACATTTTTGCCCTTCAGATATCATCACAGAAGTTTCAGTGGCTGTAGTAAATCAGTTTTATGATTTAAGAGTGAATGTACACCCTATCACCACTAGGTGGCGGGAGTCAACAGGGTTTCCATCCTTCTGGTGCTGCGGGCATTTGATTGGATATTTCTGCACGCACCCACTGTCAGTCTGCCCTGTCACCACTCAGCCTTTATCCCCATCACTGATGCTGTTCCATCACTGGTACAAACTGAAAGACAAATAAGATGTACACATTGTACACAGAATTATTTAAAAACACAAGGGGATGTTGTGATCATAGAGCTTTAAAAGATGCCACTGATCTATGATCTGATTGTTGGGACAGCGGTGATTTAACCTTCCCTCTTGTTATTATTAATTCATTCTCATAGTGTCCCATTAAAAACAACTAAAACACATCATTTTGAGTCTGTTGCATTGCCCAATAAATGTTACAAGCAAACAGTTTTAAAATACCATCATTTGCTCCATTAAAATGCCACCACACTGTAGGGGATCATGATCATGTTACTAGTTAATGGGAACTCTTCCTTTCACCACTAAATTGATCACAAAGCCTCCGTATTGGATCTATTTTGTATAGATCGGTGTTGGTCAGCATCCCTGGAGCCTCACGGAACCCAGTCAGTGTGACCGGTGGATGCGTCTGTGCTGCTGTTTGTGTCAGTACACTAATCTGTTGTTTACACAAATGGTCTAGTGATGGTGCAGTGTCATTAATAAACCATGTACAACAGAGTAAACGGGTGCTCAGGACGAGGTGGCAGCGTGCCTGGGCTGTGGGGGCAGAGCCGATATGAGGCCTGCAGCCTGCCCTCGGTTTGTTACCTGCCATATGGTATTCCCAATCAGGCCTCTATCTGCTGGTGCATGGCCAGCACAGTGGGAATGTCCACCAAAGGAGCTGCCCGGGTCCCCGAGCTCCACTGTCCACAGCCCTGTCATGTTGCACCAGTGACAGGCCAAGAAGGGATGAATGGAAGCTAAATGGACAGACACGGACCGTGGTATTAATTACAAAAAGAATTTGAACAAATAATAGTGACATGATTTTGTATAGGTGTTGATTTGTAAACTGAATGGCATCATAACATTTCTTTGGCTGACAGAAATGGCCTTGGTAAAATGGTATAATTTTGTTTTAGTATTATATGCTCTTGTGTTTTGCCTGCTTTAAATACGAAACCTTTCAGACAGAGCTTTAATTGTAGTCATCCTGTTGGTGCACATGTGATTGTTATGATCAGGGTGTGTTCTGGCTCTGCTGTCCTGTGGCTGTGCACTGGCTTCTCTGTGGTGCAGTGCAGTGCTGGACCTGGCTGTTTACTCTCTCTGACTGCATCCCCACTAGTGGCCACAGGGGGCGCTGTGAGCTAAGGTGTGATCAATAAGGAGGATTACCTTTGGCACTCTTAGCTCTGTCAGTGGGTATTTTTCTACGATGTACTTATATATTTTGGTTTAATGGTGCACATCTCTCTGTTTGACTGTTACAGGAGCTTCGTGATGGACTCAGGTATTGATAGTTCTTTGTTGCAGTACACATATTTACCAATAGGGGGCGCTGCCTGACTTCAATTCTTTAATGCTCAATGCTCATTGACTTTCCAATTGATCCTCTGTGACAAGCAAACTAATCCTTTTCACTTGATTTAAAGGGACCACAGACAGTATTGGCACGGTGGCACGGTGCTTGCTTGCAAGAAGGTCCTGGGTTCCATTCCCGCCTGGTGCGCTGTTGGCACCGTGCTCAGGTGGGTTATCACCCAATTAGTGGCCTTTCTTTGTGGAGTTTGCATGCTCTCCCTGTGCTCACATGGGGTTTCCTCCATTTAACATTGGTAAGGACTCCCACCAAAAAAAAAACATGCAGAAGGTCATCTGACCAGCGGTGGACATTTGGAGTTGGTCCCCAACGTGTGTGTGTTGGTCGCCGTCGCCGCATGTGTTGTGGTGTGTGCCGTGTGACAAATAAAGAATCTCTAAGAGAAAGTCCATTCCAGCTCATCATTTTGGCTTCCCCAGTCTGACTAACACCGCTTTAAAAAATAATCCTGCTATAAGCTACAGTCGATGGTGCAGAGAAAGCACCCGACCCGCTCCACCGTAAATTGTGACTCACTGTAGGCTGATGGATGTCTGCCAGCGCGGCGCACAGATGCTATCTGTACTAGAAATGTTGAGGTGCATTCCACACGAGCAATAAAAAGAGTAGGGCTGTCTGCTTATGTGCATGAGCAGAGACAGGAACCTGCCAATGTGTGAAGCTTTAATGACACAAACCTCAGAGATGTGTTAGTGTGTTAATGTGTTTTTATTCTAGATATACTCTATCCTGGATCATATGCCCACGTGATCTGTCTCTGATGAAGAGCACGACTAAATTAGACCACTTAATGAGAATAATTCCCCAAGGCTTTCCTTTCTCCTCTCACCTGTGGAATGAATGGAAATCTGGGTAAAAACGACTCTTGTAGTTTCAAGAGCCATTTAGTGAGTGACTTGTTTCAATCTAGTCCTCTGCTGATTTTTCCTCACTTGTGGAAAGTAACGTGGGTCACCCAGAATCTGGCTTTTTCAGGTCACGTTCACAAGTCCACTGCTTCCAGCAGGCCCAATCCTGCAGCCACCCACTGCACACCTTTCAAGCTACGCCATGTCATCGAATGTGGTTCCACTGGAGCAACAGGATGACAGTCTGTACCAGAGCCTGCAATTCATGCTCAAGCCATGTGTTGAAAAGCCTCTGTTAATGTGTTACAATTGCTTGGGTAAGTGCTGTGTCTGTCTATGTTGTTGTACAGTATGCGTGTGTTAGTAAGTGGATATGTGTGTGTGTGTGCTTATGTGAGTTTGTGAGGCCCTGTCATGTCCCTGCCACTGTCGTAAGGTGATCAGTGGGGCGGCTAATGTGCCGGTGGGTGCTCGCCGTCTCCTCGAACGGAGCCCGGGCACCAGCTCTTTTCCACAACCTGTCCCTCTCTGCACCAGGTAGCACCACCTCCCAGACACACAGGAGGCTAGGACTCGCTCAACCAGTCTGACCTTCAATTTCTACATTATAATTATGATTTAAACCACGATTAAACCATTTCAAGGTTAATATTATATGATCAAGGTTGAGAGGTAACTGACTTAACTGACCATTTCACACGGGATAATTACTCAGGTTGCTTCGAGGTATGTACAGTTGTAGAAAAACCTTAGATACCTTTAGGGGTAGGAAATATTTAATATTACTGTTTGTAGTGTTCATGCAATAATGTATCCTGAGGGAGGAAACGAAGGCGTCATAATACAATTTTGTAGTCAACTTGAATAATCATAATACAACCTGAAGTTTCTCTCAATGTGACATTGGAAATTTATGCCACAGTTAAATTAAATAGTTTAAATGGTTTCGGACAAAAGCGTCGCCATAGAGCTCAACGTTATGAACCTGTGTTCGACTTTTTCATGGGAATTTGAATATGAGGACATATGAAGCAGGTGATGATGGATCCAGAAGGGGAATGAAGATTTTGCTTTAAAGGTGCAGTGTGTAGAATTTAGTGACATTTAGTGGAACGGACTTGGCAGAAATGGAATATAATAGTCATAAGTATGTTTTAACTCATGTATAATCCCATGAAAATATGAATCGTTGTGTTTTCATTACCTTAGAATGAGACGTTTATATCTATATAAGGAGCGGGAGCCCCTTCCACGGAGCCCGCCATGTTTCTACAGTAGCCCAGAACGGACAAACCAAACACTGGCTCTAGGGAATTTCGCGGTTTTTGTGGCCACCGTAGCTTCTCCTAGACGCTTGGAAGGGGAGGGTGAGGGGAGTGGAATTCAGATGGTTGCAATCTGCAACCTCACCGCTTGCAGCTAAATCGTACACACTGCACCTTTAAAGATGCCTCTGAACCCAGGATCCTTGTCCTCCATAGGAAGGTGTAGGGTTGTGGGGTTTCTGGGTTCCGGCCGCCCCCCGCTGGTCCGAAAATCCCTCCCTACATCTCTCAGTGCGTAATGGAGTGTTGGTAAGTTCTCGGCTCTGGAGGGTCACTTGCGGTTCAGCTGCAGATGATCCAGCCGCTTTAAGTGGTCCCACTTGCCGTGTTAAACTTCCAGCATAAACCTGCTCCTCCATTAGCGCAGCGGAAACGCCGCATAACAAGACAACAACAACAACAACAACAAAAAATGGTACCAGTGAACAAACATAGTCCCTGAGGTGATTTGGTTTAGCCTTCATGAGTTTAGCATTTTGATTGATCTCTTTCCAGAGAACGGTCGCGTGAGCGTTGTTGTGTGTTTGTGTTTGGTTGCGTCGCAGCGATGAGAGCGAGATTGATTTGTCCGATAGCTTTGCAGACAGGAGGCAATAACACCCAGTCCTATTCATTAGTATGCTCCGGCATAGAGTGCTGCTATCAGATCTGGGGATGTCTTGGCGGGAGAGAGGAGGAGGAATATAGACACGGAACGAGAGACACCGAGCGAGAGAGAGAGAGCGAGAGAGAGAGAGAGAGAGAGATAATGAGTTGTTGCATAAAGGATCATATGAGGCACGTGTGAGGAAATGTAATAGTCCAAAAAATATGGTGAGACTCTCAGTTCTGCCTGACCCAGACAAATAAGAAAGGGATTGCCATTTTGAGACGATAGGAGAGGTTGGAGTGGTTTTATAAATCCTGTATTGAAATGCAATGTAAAGTAACTACAAGGAAGCAACAACAATACAACGAAATAAAAACCTGTGAACGAAAGAATCGAAGGAACGGGCATTTAGCAGCGGTCTATCCTTCTCCGTGGAAAATATATAAAAAAAGGTTTGTGTGTGTGTGTGTGTGTGTGTGTGTGTGGTCATGCATGCATCCACAGCAGGTCTGCGTGCATGTTTGTACAGTAACAGTTTGAACTGTATACATGTCATGCACACCAAGCCAGGAAGAGAGAGAGGAAAGAGAGAGAGAGAGAGGGGGAGAGATGTATGGATCAATTTTGCCTTCGTCAGCAGCATTGCAGGAGGAGGAAAGGGGGGAGGAGTGCTGTGGAAGAGGGGGGGCAAAAAGGGAAAAACAAGGGTAGCAATGGTAGTGAACAGGTGCCGTCTCCGTCAGTACCTCTCTGCGTGCTAAACAACCACATACACACACAGGCGCACACATGCTGGGACAAGGACACGCACACACACACACACACACACACACACAGATACAGAACACCATAAAAGCCGCCTCTCAGCTGTCCTTACGGCACCCTCTGTCTTTTGTTCATTGTCTTTCATCTGATGCGAGAGGAAAAATGAACTGAATGAAAGAGGAGGAATGGAGAGAGAGTGAAAGAAAAAGAGACAAATCTACCAGTGGACGCGGTGCGTCAGCACAGAGCAGAATCTACATGCAGACTATAGACGCTATCAGACCACATTACCATGTTCCAAACAAGAGGATTCGAATGATCTCAATGATAAGTTGTCACTTTAATGTGTCTAAATCCTACAGAAAGCATTAGCTTTGGTGACATCTATCCAAGATTAGATTAGATCAAGGATTCTCTCAAAGAATTGGTCGTAGTCATATAAACCTGTGCATACATTGGATGCTTCCAATAGAGTTAGACGGTGGAGTATTTATTCCTTGATATTGATAGATTTGACAGTACCGAAAAAAACGCACACTGCTTTCCAAGCTATGTAACCTAACCGCTTGAAATATAGCATCGTGTGCAACATTTGCTATTCAAATTGATACGCCTAAAGAATGTGAATGTGAATCTTTCCAAGTACCGGCTTTTGCAATAGCATGATTTAGGAATGTATTCAACTGTTTTCTTCGTCAATCGCTTTTTTTCAAATCCATGTATTGCACTTCGGGTGAATTTCCACACATTTCCAAACCCCCAAACCGAGACCCTCAGGTGTCCAGCCCGGTGGAGGGGAGGAAGTGTCCCTGGCACACGTTGCTTTTTTGTTTCATTCATTAGCAGCAATGTTTGTGCAGTGTTTCATCAGAAAGGTATTATTTATAAAAATGTTGCGCACATGCTTTGTCCGTGCGCCGCTCCGTGCGCTCTGCTGCTCCGTCCGTCGCTCTCCGCCGTGTGTGTCTTAGATGTATTTTATCAAAATAAAATACATCTAAAATATGTATTTTTATTATTTGTTTTTATTTGTTTTATTTGGAGGAACATGGCACGGGGATGCGCAGCGGAGATCGCGGCCGCATATTGCGCCCGATTGCTCCCTCTGCATTACGCAACCGAGACAATTTGGTTGTGAATGTTGAAAACAGGGATATTTTAGTGTTTTACAGATATTTGTCGGGACTCGGGACAATCCCGGACAAACCGGGACGTCTGGTCACCGTAATTGCCCTACAAAAGTAAACCATGTCTGTAATCATAGTTTGCTCAAATAGTATACCAACAGTACCAGGAAATAGCAATGTATTCAAACTTTTAAAGTTTTGCCTGCTGACACTAGCTATCTACAGATCTCTCCAGCGGTGGCCTAGTTTTAGTCTCTTTACCCTCATGTCTCTGGAGGGCACATATGGCATAAAACTAACCCCGGGGTTTTTATTACTGTTAATATTACAGCTGTATAACACAGGACACACCATTTTTAACAAATCCTAACGGTAGATCACGGTAAGTGAAATTACTAACAGCGGCACAGTTGGCGTTGCTGCCACCTACAGGCCGTCACTCGAGTTGACAGCTGAGCGCGATATGTACCTTATGATGTATCTATTTACATCTATTATCTTTTAACTTCCTTTGTTAGCTAGCATGCAATTGTAGTTTCTAGTCTTCAATTCTAATATCTTGCAAGAACAATTCGTTGTTCTACGCTAAACCTGACGAAGAAACATCGAAAATATGATACAAACTTTCACACACAAAAACTGTTTTTTCTATACTTATACCTAACCGCCAGGCATATGTAGGAAGTGTCCAGAGCTCATTTTATGCATATCCGAGTAAGGTCCAGCATTTTGGAACCCACACCATGAGGGGGCTCCCTGTCTTTGACCCCACGACGGTAGAAAAACAAACATGCAAACACACACGCACACACTGCACCAGAAATCTCACATGGGCATCAGTCCTGTTTGCTGCACAGGAGGGAATCGAAAGGGGAGGAGGGAGGGGAGCAGGGGGGAGGGACGATAGAAAGAGAGTAAAGCAGTAAGTGAGGACATTTTTCCCATGCGTGTCTTGGTATCTTGCTGCTCAGTGAGTGGCTGCAGACGGTTCTTCTCCTCGTAGCAGAAGCATGACTGAAGCACCACAATCCTCCACCGATAGACACATGACGGGAATGAGAGAGAGGGAGAGCGAGAGAGGGAGGGAGGGAGGGAGAAATTAAATACATGAAAGAAAAACGAAATCAATGCAATGCGAGGATGCACAGCTGACTCATTCAAAAGCCGTTGAGGGTATCCCTCCCTGTGACTGCCAGTTCATTGGTGGTGGTGGTGGTGGTGGTGGTGAAAGCAGTTTCAGGAGAAAGAGAAAGAGAAAGAGAGAGAGAGAGAGAGAGAGAAACGAAGGAGAGAGGGTGAAGGAAATTGTGGATCACCTGTGCGGTCCATTGTTGTGAATTATCCCTGATTTCCTGAGAGCGAGTGAGAATAACGAGATAAGGGAAGGGTATGTGAGCAAAAAGAGGGAGGAGAGAGAGAGTA
>OMKR01045396.1:0-11084 GCA_900302355.1 Cyttopsis rosea | reverse complement strand
AGAGGATGTGGCTCCCGGTAGAAGAGCTGTCACGCTGTCAGAAAGGGTTTGGGTATGGGGGCCATGCCCGAACAAACATTGTTGTGAGTAGAGCGACGGTTTAAACCATTTTCTCCACAAGCGGCTGTCAATTAAATTAAATAAAGGAAGCGAGGGGGAAATGGCAAAAATCTATTCATTTAGAAATGAAAGGGCCGTTTTTTATTTGGACTTCAGCAAACGAGTCTTCACTTCAGGTCTATTATGCGAGTTAGCCCGACGAAAACCCAGCGCGGTGCGTGAACGTTGTCAATCAATAAATATGACTTTCATGCAAATCCGGCCTCCAATTCGCCTGTAGCGGGACCTTACGAAGAAGTCAGGCTTCACTCACAAAAGGCATTTCACACAATCCACAAAGAGATTCCTCCTGTTTGTTTGTTTTTTCTTTTTTAAACATAAATCCAAAGTAGAGACAGACACTAAAGACAGACACTGAACTTGTATTTCTCACTGGGTATACAGCCCTAGCATATCGAACCAGAAAGGCGTATATGCTATAATAATATGCTGCTGTCAGCACATTGATTTGAATAAGAAAAAAAGAAGAAAAAATAAATAAGAAGAAAGTCTGAATCACAATTTGTTGTCCATTCTCTGGTGACGTGGCCTGTTAGCATTAGCGTTAGCATTGCAATAACATTGCTGACATTGTAATAATTTAGTAATAACATAGTAATCATTTATACCTACTCGTTCATTGTTATCCATGCCCCTATTATTTTATATATATATATATCATTTTTTCCCGTGCATATTCAGTAATATATATATCATCCTGTACAGAATATGCATCTATATTTATATTTCATACCCGCAGCCATACTAGTCGCCATATTGCCACTTAGCCCCAGCTAAGTATAGCAGCTTTTAACTTAATTTATCCTTTGCATAGAATCACTTTTTGTATATGCTGTATATTTTTGTATGTTTGGCTATTTTTGCTTTTTTTATTCAGACTGTTAAGGTGTCTTCGTTCATGCTAATTCTCTGTACCGCAACGCACCGATCCTCACCGCGGCGAATTCTGATTCCGACTAGCCGTAGCATTAGCCCTACAGGAATGCAGGAAGTTGTTTGTACAATACCACAATAAAATCAAATATTGCTTTCACGCTATAGTATGGAGACCATTAGATATTGAAATCGTACCAGGTGGTTGACCGGAGCTGGAGAAAAAACAAACATGTCTGGACAAAAGGGTTAAATCCAGACACCACAGAGACAGACAGGTGGATAAATCCAAGCCCACTGGTGGTGAAACCCTCACGGCTGTGTAGAACCACCCGCGCCATTATAAGATAACACTTTATTGATCCCCGGGGTGGGTCTGTATTTAGGACTCCAGCTCTAGTCGTTCAGTGCTGTGAGGCCTTATATGATGAATAGCCTGCTCTCAGCTCTGTATCGTATCTATGGAGCAATGGCCGATTAGCGACGTGGCATCAAAGTTCGCCGTCGACATCGCAGACGGGCTCGCTCGGTCTCCAGTCCTGTCATGTTTCCCTTTATCTTCTCATTAATAAAGCATCAAGCATCTTGAATAGAAACGTATATTCCGGGGCCAGCTACAGTAGCTTAAGCGGTTCACGCCAAAACACTGTAGCCGCATCCTATGTTTTTTCCCCTCTTCATCTCCTCTTAGATGGATCTTCAAAGTCTCTCCCAGGCCGCCTTTGGTTCAATGACATGGCTTTAATCCCGAGACAAGATTTAGCGGGGGGGTGTGATTTCGATTTTTGTATTTTTTATATAAAAACGTCAAGCGCGCTGGGCCGCTGCAGCCGCATGTAAATGGTGGTGCCAACCAAGCAGCATGGAACTGCAGCGTTAAGTACGAGCATGAAAAAATACACCAAAAAAATAAACCAGTGAGTCAAAGAGTCTTAGCATGTAAGGCTTACACGATCGCTAATTGGGCTGTCAATGCGCTCTCGTGCAACCTCACTGGCTTTATTCCTCGAGAAGTGACACGGCGGGGGGAAATAATACAGCCGGCTAACTGTATCAACCATTACAGGGAGAGCGATGGAGTCATAACGAGGAGAAAAATCGCGTCTTAGCATGAAACACAGAACTGATCCAGGCTGCAGCAAACACCCTTCGAAACGGTCTGTCCTGAAAGACGCCCGGCGACCGTGGAAATCTCACCAAGTTGGAGCTTTTCGACGACCTTCAAAGCCAAGACGTCTCCAATCCCATCTCGGGTACATTCTTCACAGATAGCGAGGTTAAAACCCGGCTGCAGGGCGCCGCCTGCGATCCAGAACGGCCCGCCGCTGCCGGCAGGAACCGAGCAGGACGCCATGAATCAGGCTGGAAGCCCGGGTGACGCCGGGCGATAACAGAGTCATTAAAGGTGATGATGGCCTGTAAAGCCGTCCATCAATGCCATTAAACCAGGCTGTGGGTGATGACGTACGCCCGACTCCATCGTGGCAAACTATGCGCTAACCATGATGTTTGACACAGAAATGTTCTCTTGGACACCTCTCCCCCAATCTAATTCCAGTTCTCTAATTAGTCATCAATCAATATCCCAATAAAACTCATTTTGCATTTTTGCAGCTTGTGGGAGCCAAAGAAAAAATAATGTTTGACCTGTGAATACACCTCAAGCTCTTCCAACTCTCACACATGACCCCTTTGAAGGACAAATCCCTAATTAAAATGTCTTTCACTGCACCTTTTCCTTCCCTCACGCTCTCTCAACCACTGCTGCAATTCCACCCCCTCTTTGCAATGTGAATTTAGGGTTTCCACCGTTAAATACAAGCTATTATATGCTTACATCCACCATTTTATATGGATCGTCCTTGCTCTGAAAATACCCCTCCCCCTCTCCATCCCATCTCTTTGACTGGGTTCTCCAGAGTAAACGGGGGGAAAAGGATGGGGGGGTGGATGGTAAAGCCTCTCTCTGCACCCAGGCCTGGGATGCACCGCCCTAATTGTGTGTAAGGCTCCCGTTTAGGTGGAATTTGGGACCTGGTAATTGATCCTTTCATCTGCCTTGTTTCTTGTGAGATCAAGCAAGATGAAGAGGACGAGTAGTCGCGGCGATGTGCGAGACTGCTCCATAACAGCCTCCTTAAAACACCGTCAGCAGCCCAACCTACTGAGGAATTAAGTTAGGAGATCATAGTACAGTTTTCAGGCTCCTTTAGAGCAGAGGTTCCCAAACACCGGGCCACGAGGCATTTGAAACCGGGTCGCGATAAGGCGGGCGTTGGTACCAAGGGGTGGCCAGGAGGGGCCACGGCCATAAAAACAGTGTTGTACTTTAGATGTATTTATTTCCCTCTGTTTCCGAATTGAATGGAACAAAAAGAGTCTTTCTCAGTCACTCTTTCTTTCACTATTTCTCTGTTTAGATAGATGGCAATGTACAATAACCAAAAAAATAACTACAAAATATAGAAATATTTAGCAATATACAATGAACTTATAAAATAACACAAAAATAGAAAAAAATGACAATATACAATATACAATAAACCTGAAAACTAACAATAAACCTCTCTATCAACAATTCACATTCTGAAGTAGGAAATTGGGCATGTTTGCGCATAAGTTTTCAACCAAAGATCGGCTTGAAAACTATACCAAACTACATCCCAATTCCTACCCCAGCCTTCGCTGGCGGCTCCAGACTCCCCGGTCGTTTTGCATATACTGTAAGTAAAATTAATATTTGGAATCAGGTAATTTTGTTGAAAAATTAATGCAGGTTTTGAGAGCGGGTCCACCCCAGGTATTTATCATCCTGTGACAGCTCACCCAGGAGATAAATGATTCCCCCTCTTTACCAGGACAACGCGGGGAAGCGCCCGATAAAGAATAAGGTCATTAACTTTAAGCACTTTGTAAGAGATGAGTTGGAAGAAATACGAGTTTGTCCAAAATATAACGTCTCTTTAATCGCCTTTTTAAAGAGGGATACCTTTCAGCTCAAGCTCAGTCTCCGGGAGGGAATATGCAGAAAATATATATATTAGTTTTACAACACTAACCATGTGTAGGCACTGCAAACTTTATCGTAGGTGAAGGAACATTTCATCCCTCTGAAGGAAAACCTTCAGAGGGATGAAATGTTAATATGCAATTTATGTGAATAAGTGATTTTGATTTGTTGATTTATCTAATATAACACAGGAAAATGTTTTGAATGTCCGCAGCGCCTCATCACTGCTCATATTTAAAAAAAACATTGGATATATCCTGCGTCCAACCCCAAAGTTCATCAAATTAAAATTGAATCTAACCACAATTTAGAAAATATAGTTCTAGCAAAATACACCTCTACAGGAAGTTATTAGGTGATATTCCGCGTAGTGTTAGACAGAACTCAGGGCCACGGGTGCCGTCGCTCATGAATAGTCATCGTAGATTAAAACCTCGCAAATGTCAGATAAAAGCTTATTTTTTTTAAACTTTGCTGGGGATTTCAAATTATTACAAACACCGACCGACTGAATCAAAAGAGAGGAATGGCGGTGACGCACTGTTGTTACTGGAGACTTTTAAAAAGCTGTTGTCGTCATTTGCACACGACGGAATAGTCGCGCCTAACGATCCGTGATGGATACAGTAATAACGGCCTTGTACCTAATTGTACAGGTTCTCTTCTCCCGTGTCCCTGGGCTCAAAGCAAGGCATCACAGCCAGAGAACAAGGGTCACAGGCACTAGACATATCATTAATCACAGGAGCTGTGGGTTTTAGCCCTGGATTATCCCTCTCTGGGAGGGGGGGGTGGGCGAAGCAGACCCGGGGTCCCCCCGGTGCTGCTGCGGCTAAGGAAAAATGTCAGTCTGCTAAGTCCTGATATACTCTGCTTCTGTTGAGGCAATCTGCAGAGAAGATGAAAGGGCCGGGGCCTTGATTTCAGTTCAACAAGCAGGTGAGAGGACAAGAGAACAGAGGAAAATCAGAAACGACTTCCCCCGGCTGCCCGTCCCCCGTCGAGAGGAATGGCGATGCCCACGTGGAGGCGGTGTGTGGATTTGCAGAGTAGAATGAAGGTCAGACTGACTGGTGAGATAGCATGTTCTGGCAAGGTCTTCCTTTTAGAGCTTGAATTTCAAATCCTCTCGCTCCTAACTCCCTAAATGAACAAGAATGGGGAGGTAGAAAGGGTAAAATATCCAGTTAGGCAACGGATCATAGTTATTTTTTACTGCATTTTCTATTATATTGTAGAGCAGTGGTTGTCAACATGGGAACCTTCTCACCCTGAAAATAATTAATAGTTAAACTTCACCATTATTTAATTGATAAGACGTTAGTACCCATAGAGAATGTACAATAATGACTGTTTTGATCCTAGTTTCAATGTTGTCTGTATACCTATAGACAGGTAAGGAAGTTTGGACTAAATCCATATTTAAGAAAAATCTTCTCCGATTGGGGTCCCAGAGACAAAATGGACTATATGCGTATCAAATTGAGGGCCCTTGAATATGGGAAAAGGGCATTGGAAAGGTCCTCGGACGGAGGAGAACTTCATTTTCGGACCCCCCGCCCCCCGCGAAGGAGGAAGGATCAACCGCCCCCAAGACTGTTTTCCTAACCTGTGTGATTAATGGAGCATTAACAAGATGGCGCGTCTTTGAGTACATCAACTCTCACTCACTTCTCCTCTGCATTATTAATGGCAGCACATAGACGCTGCTTAATGAGCCAGAACGCTCTCCGTGCACGTTGACGCCGAAGGCTCAACCGGCCCAGTGTGTCCGCATCTTAGCCCAAGTGAGTGGAAGTTTTTTTGTGTTGTTTTTTTTAACAAGCCGCCTCTTCGGTTAAAACGGCTTAAAACCACCGTCTCCACAGTTTTTTCTAATATTATTTAGCGATAACACATTCTAGTCAGACAGTTAAATAAGTAAATTAATAATTAGACAACTTCAATTAAAGAAAACCTGACAGCACTTGCTGTCTCTCACTTGACTCCGTTTGTGAATTCCTAAACAAACACAACCCAGACAAACAAATCAGGCAAAATAAATATTGCAATGGAACAAGTCATCTTATTATGGGCTGGCCAGACGTCCTGCTTCCTTCAGGACCGTCCCAATTTTAAGCTCGGCCACACGGCAATCCAACGCATCTCAGAAATTAACCAATATGTCCTGATGTTGACAGTTTAATTTATTATTAACCGCTATAGCGGCAACCATATGTTCTTACCATATCGTTACTGTGGTTGCCATGCCAACCAGTCCAAACAGGATCTCAGTATTTTTTTGGTGATTATTGTGGCCCAATATTATTGAATTTGCAGCAGCTCGTCATAAATACCGCAATGCAGTTTGCAACATTTCTTTGCAAACTGGGTTTTATGGAAATATAATTCTGGGAATGTATTCAATAAAATTTTATGTAATTAATTAAATCACAATCCTTAAAGCTGGCTGTACTGGATGCCAATATTGTGGTATAAGTGTCAGTTTTTCTGTACGACACAATATATTGACGCTGATCTGAGCTTACAGTATTTTGGTGTAGAACATGAGCTATTTTGGCGTTGATTCATATATATTTATCATTTGCATATTCCAGCTGCTGATGTAAATATTGAGTCACTGTTATACTGTATAGCAAGATATCATTACATGTAATGATATATGGTACTGAGTGGCTCTCTCATTCCATGCGGAGGTGTGAAGAGTAACTTGTTGTTTGATCCAAGACCAAACACTATTTTGTTGGACACCAGTATTTTTTACGTTTTACATTTTGATAAATACATAGGAAGCGGAAATTCGACAGAGAATTAGAAGCATAAATTGTAACGTCTGAAAATGAGGTTGTACGGGACTCCATCTGGCTTTCCCCAAGACCGTAACGGCAAACACGTCCTCAGTGTAGAGACGCCCATTCCATCACAGTGAGAAGGTTATTATGAAGGTGATTATGGAGGCGATTATGAAGACTATGAAGTGTGGGGGGTGGTGGGGGGTAAAGTTCCACACCTTTTTAATAGAACACAGCATGATTAAAACCACTAGGGTACCTCAACCTGTGTTAGGTGAGTAAAACGGAAATACTAACGAGTGTTGTGTCATTATCTCGGTGGCGCTGGCGGGGAAGCCGTGGGAGTGAATGCCAGGCATGGTAATCACAGTCATCGACCAGCATATCAATTGCAGCCTGGAAGTGGCTGCAATTGCCTGCACTTGCCTCAAAGTGCAGAGAATACACCTCAAAAGGTATGCACTTGTTTATGGAAATGCATATTTAGGGCTATTATCATTGGCATTACGGCCTTGTCCACATTCAGCCTTTAAATATTACTTGGTCCCCTTGCGGGCTAAATCGAGATTGCTCTATGGGGGGTATCCTTTATCTCTCTGTAAACTTGAGAATGTGAATGTCACACTTTTCCTCCGTTGAAGGTATTTATATGCACCCCGGGGTAATTGTCATTGTAATTAAAGCATCGATGCAATCCTCCAAAGTGTGTGAAGGTAGAACAATGACCTGTGTCAAACAGAGAGGTTTCAGCACAAATCAACAGAATGAATTCCTCCAGCAACAATCACTTTGACGGGCTGATTATCATTCGAGGCGGCGCTGGTGTTCTGACAAAGGTGGCAATTAAGAACCGTTCTGGATAAAGAGTTCATTCGGAACAGGTCCAATTACTGCGAGGAATAGACCTTTTCTATCGAGAGTGCCTTCATTAAACACATTCACATTGTTGTTGCTCCTGAGAGGGCTGGAAAACATTCCATGCCACGGGTAATCTTTTACGTTCCATTCCATAATGAGCTTAATCATCATCAACAGGTGAAGCACTTTAGGAGTTACCTGCTTTAAGACTGCCAAGAGGACTGTGTGGCAAGTATGACCCATTCCAGTTTGATAAATAGCATATGATCCATGCGTGTATGGATTAATGGACGGAGGGATGATGAACGGACGGAGGACGAATGGATGAACGGACAGAAGATAGATTTATGGATGGACAGAGGATGAGTGGACAAAGGACATATGGATGAATAGAGGACGGATGGATGGGTGAATGGATGAACAGAAAGATGATGGATGGACGACGGGTGGATAGATGGCAAAGTGAATGTATGAGGACGGATGGATGGACGGACGGAGGATGGATGGATGGAGGGATGAATGGCAGGAGAAAGCATGGAGGGATGGGTTATATTTAATGGCGTTCTTCCTCGTAAAGATCAGCAAAACAGAAAAAAGACAAAATGTCAAAGCCATCATTCTTCACAACTTTGAATTTGAATGGCCATGAATTATGAATTGGTTGGGGGAGAAATGGATGAATGGACATAGGATGGATGGGTGGTTGGATGGTGGACAAATGGAGGATGGATGGATGGATGGACCGGTGACAGAACGAAAAGTCAAATCATCATATTTAATGGTGTTCTTAAAGCGACAATAGACAACTGGTTTTGCTTTTACTTCTCATTATGAAAATAATATATAATACGCACAGCGTAGCGGCTCTAGAACAATGACGCCACCTGCGTTGGGATTGGTTCCCAAAAAGAAGAAAAAGAAGAAGAAGAAGAAGAAGAAGAAGAGGAGGAGGCAAAGAAGGAGAAGAAACGTGATAGAAACGGAGGTAAAACAACCAGGGCTTGAGAGATTTTCCAGACAGACGTTCAGTTTGCATTCTTCCCACTGGATGAGTGAGTAACACAACCTGACCACTTATTAATACCACCCCATGTTTTACTCTGCCTTTATCACAGCACTGACATCGGGGTTTCTAGTTCTAGTTCTAGTTGCTCTCCGTGGAGTAGGAAACAAAATACATTTTTTTCCCAAACTTTTTTTCTACTCCACGGGGGATCCTAAACCATTGAATAGAAAAACGACTCATTGAGAAGTTTACAGGCCGGTCTCTTGTCTATGTATATATGTCTATGATTGCGCGACCAAAATAAATTAAATTAAACTGAAATTGTGACAATTTCAATTTCAACCTCAGTGAACACGCTTCTTTCTTCCCTCTTATTTCCATTTCATTAAGTGGTGCTCATTTCTTCACGGAGCTACGCTCTGAGGAAATCAGAAACTTGGGAACACTAGGGGGGTTGAAAAGTTGAAAAGTCGTATGTTGCTGCATTAATAACGACAAAGCAACAAATCCAAAATATCGATCGTCATTTTTCACCACTTTGAGTTTGGTCGATTGATGGATGGATGGGTGGATGGATCATTGTCCACAACTGTGAATGTGAATGGCTCCCTCTCATTTCTTATTGCTTGTTTTATCCCTGAACATATGGACCTCCACTCCTGGCTTGTTTGTTTGAGCGGTGGAATCTTAACCATGCGTTTCAATGGCTGCAGCAGATGGCCCGCCATCCTGTGTGCAACACAAACACGCCATTTGCCAGTTAAATCACTCCGGTGAAATTGTGTGAGAAAAAAGACACACCTTTGAAAAATGTTACTCGTCAGCTGTTACTGGAGTTGTGGGGGTGTGAGTTCCTTTTTTTGGGGTAAGGGGGGGAGCAATATCCTACATCCCACAGTCAAAGTCTCAAGAAGACTCGCCCTCCTGATCCAACGGTGTAGCCTGTCAAAGCCTGTTAGTTGGTTGGATGGATGGATGGGTGGATGAACGGTAGACAGATGGATGGATGGATTGATGAATTGATGGGCGGTGGGTGGATGGATAGATGGATGGATGGATGGATGGATGCCAGATAGAGCTCACTCCGTCGGCTCTTTGCTTTTGGGCTCAGTGAGCACCACACACTTTCACATATTAAACATATGTAATAAATTAAATATGTTTAATATTAAACATATTTAATATTGTTGGAACAGTTGGATAAAGCAAAGACTGCTGTGACTCCAGTCTGTGATCTGCTCACACTAAGAGACCACAGGTGGCAAGAGCACACAGACTGCCATGATTTGGTCTCAGCACGTTAGACTGAACATCATTGGTACATTTTATAGGTTAAAAAAATATCAAGACTCTGGGTCTATTTGTCTAGTAATCTATACATTAAAATTTTTTATTTCCTTCTACGCTCCAGTTGGAAATATTGCTCAGGCCCAAAGCCTCACAGGGTTTTATTTTACCCCCCAAATGCGATTAGGGAAGCAAAGAACATGCATTCTGCATCTGCTTTGCGTGGATAGGGAGCAACTTTAATGTTTCAGTGGATCCTATCTGGCTTGGCGTGCTCTGGAGGAACCAACGTGCACTCGGAGATAATGCAGAGCAGAAGAGAGATGCCAATGCCGCCGCTGCATTGACATGCGGTGGGCATAGGAGAGCGTTTATTGGCGCGTGCGGGTCTCCAGGTGATTAATACACTGACCTTTGATGGTGGACGGTGGAAGAATAGGGAGCTAATGTGCGAACGGTGACATTTAGCAGTGAACCTGTCCAATGAACCCCACTAACCCCTCTAAGCTGCTCTCAACTCCAGGCACCAGGGGGTTTCTCCTCATCTGTCAGTGAGAAACGAGAGAATTAAAATATAAGGGATCAATTGCTTTTAAATACGCCCTGTTGTATGAACCGCACAATGGAGATTCAAGATTCTCCTTCTAGTCTAGTACCTTCATAACCTTGAACCCCATCGACATTAGTGACAGGATTGTCAGATACAGTACGTGATATATATATATATATATATATATATATACACACACACACACACACACACACACACACACACAGTATACTGTAGCCTGCGAACCATTGCATCAATTAACACATTTAAAAAGTAAAGATCATAAACACACTTATTTAATTAATAAACGTATAATAATAATAAATAATAAAAGTATTATTAAAGCACTTTGTAAACTTTGTATCAAAATCACCACTATATGAATAAAGTTGGTGTTTTCTTGATAGAAGCAGAAAGAAAACCTTTGCACGTTTAATTTCGATGGTACAATTATTACAAGACAAAAAATAGATTAGAATCAAATGAATAGTGATGAAAGACGTGCTTTAAGAGACAATGAAATAATCATAATAATAAAATAATAATAATAATAATGACAAAAAATGACAAGAATTTGATACAAAGCCG
>OMKR01045395.1:0-10470 GCA_900302355.1 Cyttopsis rosea | reverse complement strand
ACGACAGAAAAGATGGCAAAAAGATGACGATTACCGTACATTCCAGGCCGCGTGGACAGAGGAATTTGCCTTTGTGGAGAGAGCAGGATCTGCAGTATGTTTAATATGCAATGATAGAATTGCATCAATGAAACGCACAAATATAAAGCGGCACTTCGATACGCACCATGCTTCATTTGCATCTAAATATCCAGCTGGGGACAGCAGGAAAAAGGCATGCGAAGAGCTACAGCGGAGAGTGCAGACCAGTCAGCAGCAACTACGTCTATGGACCAAGCAAGGTGACGGGAATTCGGCTAGCTTTGCTGGTGCTTTGGCAATAGTGAGGAATGGAAAGCCATTCACAGATGCGAGTATGCCAAAAGATTCATGCTTGATGTGGCCAATGAACTGTTTGATGACTTCCCAAATAAAGACAGGATAATCAAACAAATAAAAGACATGCCTCTGTCAGCAAAAACTGTTCACAATCGTAGCATCATGATGGCAAATCAAGTCGAGGAAACACAAATTAAGGACATAAACGCCGGGACATACTTTTCTCTCGCTTTAGATGAGTCAACAGACGTTAGCCATTTATCTCAGTTTAGTATAATTGCGAGGTATGCTGCAGGTGACACACTGCGTGAGGAAAGTTTAGTTGTTTTGCCAATGAAAGGGTCAACAAGAGGAGAGGATTTATTCACGTCTTTCATGGAGTTCGCTAAAGAAAAAAAACTAGCGATGGATAAACTTATTTCTGTGTGTACTGATGGTGCACCCTGTATGTTGGGGAAGAACAAAGGATTTGTAGCGCTTCTCCGTGAACATGAAAATAGAGCCATCCTAAGTTTTCATTGCATTCTGCACCAGGAGGCACTTTGTGCTCAGACGTGTGGCAGCAGCTTGGTGAGGTGATGTCGCTGGTCATTCAGTGGTCAACTTTATTGTTGCCCGAGCTTTA
The DNA here is from genome assembly GCA_900302355.1 of Cyttopsis rosea. Classification (NCBI taxonomy): domain Eukaryota; kingdom Metazoa; phylum Chordata; class Actinopteri; order Zeiformes; family Parazenidae; genus Cyttopsis; species Cyttopsis rosea. Next base: position 9,527 of record OMKR01045395.1, on the reverse strand, counting down.
AATGATCGCCAGTTTAAAGCTCTGTTAGACGAAGTTGGGAATAATTATCCCGGTCTGCTTTTACACAGCAATGTGCGTTGGTTGTCAAGGGGGAAGGTGCTCAGCCGTTTTGCAGCTGCCTGAGTGAAATCCGGACTTTTCTCGAAATGAAAGGCGTCAGCATCCTGAGCTAGCCAACACCGAGGGCTCCTGCAGTTTCACTATCTCGTGGACATAACGGCCATCTGAACCAGCTCAATGTGAAAATGCAAGGTATTGGAAATACAGTCTTATCCCTTCAACAAGCAGTGTTTGCATTTGAAAGCAAGCTGGAACTCTTTCTCAGGGACATTGAAACAGGTCGTCTTCTGCACTTTGAAAGACTGCGACAATTTAGAGATGCTGCTTAGCAAGTGACCCCACTCAACATTTTGATCTCCAGCAGCTAGCTGGCTTTACGTCCAATCTCCTGCAGTCATTCAAAGAGCGTTTTAGAGAATTCCGTGAGCGCACTGGTCTTTTTAAATTCATCACTCATCCACATGAGTGTGCGTGGACAAAGTCGACCTGACATGCATCCCGGGGGTCTCTATCGGAGACTTAGAGCGGAAGTTGCTGACCTGAAGGCGTCAGACATGTGGATGAGTAAATTCAAGTCACTTCATGGAGAGTTGGAAGGACTTGCGCGACAGCGAGCAGAGCTGGCGAGGGAACACAAGTGGACAGAATTGAAAGCTCTTCAACCTGAAGACCAGCTGATTCTTAAAACTTGGAACGAGCTTCCTGTCACATACCACACAATGCAGCGTGTGAGTATTGCCGTATTGACCATGTTTGGCTCTACATATGCATGTGAGCAGTCTTTCTCGCATCTGAGAAACATTAAGACCAACCTACGCTCACGTTTAACTGATGGAAGCCTCAACGCCTGCATGAAGCTCAACCTCACCACGTATGAACCAGACTACAAGACCATCAGCAAAACCATGCAGCACCAGAAGTCGCATTAATGGTAAGACGTATTTAGTTTATTATGGGTTAGCTACAGTATAACAACATTAAAAATAATACAGATATTTCTAAATTTTTCAAAAAATGTATCTTTTATTTTACGAATTTTTATTGATCCCATTCTATGTTGTGTGTTATGTTATGTGTGATACCTAATTTCCCTCTGGGATTAATAAAGTATCTCTGATTCTGATTGTATGTATTATGTATAGCGCTTTTCTAAGTACTCAGAGACGTGTTATACTTTAAAAATGTATGTCTTACTTAAAAAATGCACGCATAAAGTTGCTTTCAATTTTATTAAATACTATATGGCTCTCAAGGAAATACATTTACAAATAATTGGCTTTTATGGCTCTCCCAGTCAAAAAGGTTGCCGACCCCTGCTCTAAGTCAAGGCATCTGTCCACATCCTGAAGCATGTGTTTTGGTGGGAAGGAGAGGGTCTTAGCAGAGGATGGTTTCAATCCATCAACCTCTGGGTTATGGGTCCAGCACGCTTCCGCTGCACCACTCTGCTCTCAGGAGCCCTGATGGGACTTTGAATGCATCACAAACCAGGAACCACAAACAGAAACAAATGGCACAAGGGTATTTTGACTCAGACTCCGCCACAGTGGATGAAGAAGAATAGACGCAAGCACGACCCCATTAACAGCCCTGGATGGATTACATGACAGTTCAGAATATTGGCTTAACCCGATTGTGATCGGCTTATTCAAGTGCATATCCTTTCGGCCTGCCGCCATCAGACTATACAACTCCTCCATTTAAAAACAAACAAACAATAAACAAACAAACAAAAACATTTCAACTACCACCATAATGTGAATTTAACGGTGTATGTATGTTTACTGCCAATTTTTGGTTTTGGTGTACAGGTTTATTGCCATCATTTGTTCAGATTTATTGTACATTCATCTTTCTGTTTCACTGATTATTTCATACGTTTTTGTATAGAACCGTATTTTTGGACATGACCTTTTTATTGTTCGGGTCTTTTTCATTTTGATCTTTTTTCAGTTATTTTAGGTTCTATCTGTTGTTTATCCTTAGGTTTAGTGTATATTGGCAGATATAAATGTTTTATTGGGTATAGTTAACTGTTAAGTTTATTGTATATTTTCCTAATTTAACTGTTAGGTTCCAAATTTTCCATGTATTGCCATTTCCTTTTTGCATATTTCTATTGTATTGCGTAATTATTATTTTGTCTTATTGTGAGCTGCTGGGACATTGCATTCTATCTATCTATTATCTCGATACCATCTGCAGCTCTGCATCGAAAAGACAAAGGCGCTGGTGGTGGCGGAGCATTATTCGCAGATTATATTATTATTTTATTTAAAAAGGCCACAAATACAGTATAAAAGTATAAAACAGTATCAAACTTAAAAAATCCAAGCCAATCCTTTAAGATGGTAGTGTTCATCTCTAGCCACAAGGGGGTAATATGAAGCGAAAACCTGTGACATGCCTTCAAACCTGCTGGTGTGATTATAATTATAAACCAATAAAGCAAAAGTTCAAACCATCTCTTTTTGGAAAATTGAAAGTGAAATGTAATAATAATAATAATAATAATAATAATAATAATAATAATAAATATAGCTGCAGGCAACAATGCATGGGGTCCAGGTTAGTCAGTGTTGTTGTGATATGTATGTATGTATAATGTGTAGTGCGCAGCCTGGAGTGATATGTGAATAACACAGAAGTCAATATGTGATGCTGTACCGCTGAGACACGAAAGTAAACGTCTGAGTATAATTTCTGGAGGTGGTTTTTGGAGGTGTGAGCTGTAGCAATTGTGTGCACATATAATGGTGGTGGTGGCCAGGGCGTCGCCGAAGAGTCCCGTCTCGGAGATTGGGGCCGTCTTCTCAGCCTCCCGCATGGCGGTCATGTTCAGCCATAGATGTCTATGGCTGACCACTGACAACGCTGCGGAACAGCCCTGGCATGCTGTCTGCTCCTGGGTGAGGTGCAGTATGGCTGCGGAGGCCTTAGAAACCTCCTCGATCTCGGTGGCCATCATCGAGTCCCTGTCGGTGGCTCCCTGCTGGTGGAGCGAGCTGGGGCGATGAGTGCCAGGTCCTCCTTGACCCGCTTGACGCCGGGACCAGAGGGAGACGAGGAAGGTGGCCAGGAGAAGATGTCCTCGCCATCAACGATCAATGGAACATCGTCCTCCTCTTCGGAGGAGTGGGGAGATGGCTCCGGCCATCCCCGCCATGGTCTGGTCCACCAGTCTGGGGCATGTGAAGAATGCACTCCTGCGAATCCGCTCCATGGAGATGGTGCGGCAGGCCGCACATGGTGGTGTCTCCAAGAGGCCGGCGGTGGCGTGGTCCACTCCGTGGCAAACAAAACATTTGCTGTGGGTGTTACCTGCTACTTCCAGCCACGAACAAAGAAGACGGAAATCTCAGTTCCTCCAACTGTGGAGGAACTGAACCCAAAGTTTACCAATGCAAAAGTATTCAGCAAGCTTGACGCAAAAGCAGGATACTGGTCAATGCACCTTGATGAAGACTTGATGAATCATTTCTAACAACATTTTGGACTATTTGGCAGGTACTGCTGGAAACGCTTGCCATTTGGACTAAGTGTCTCTAAAGATCTCTTCCAGGCCAAGATGGACCAGATCCTTGAGGGCCTCCGAGGTGTAGTCAGCATAGCCAATGATACAGTAGCAGTCTATGGAGAAAATGAGGAAGAACACAACAGAAACCTGATCAACCTGATGGAACGAGCAGCCAAACAGGTATGGTGTTCAACAGCGTCAAGTGCACAATAAAACAGAGTTGCATCTCATTCTTTGGCAATCTGTACACAGACAACGCCATCAGACCAGACCCAGTTGAGATCAGAGACATACAAAAGATGCCAACTCCTCAAAGCAAAGATGACCTGCATAGGTTCTATCACCCTACATATTAAAGTTTGCACTAACCACCAAAAATGCTTTGAGGAAGTCAACAAATATTGAAGATGCCTGCTTAAAATACTATGACCCAAACACACCTTTAACCCCTTGAAGTAGATGTGTCACAGAAAGACCTAGGTATCACCTTGGTGCAGAACCAAAGACCCATTGCTTTTGGCTCAAAAACATTAACAGACTGCCAGTTGAGAAAAGGCAAACAAGGAACACAAAATATTTTCCATTGTTTATGGAATGCAACAACACCACACCTACCTGTATTTGAAGTCATTCCTTGTGATAACAGATCACAAACTGTTCATCACCATATGTGCGAAACCACAGCATGCTGCACCACCATGACTCCAACGCATGCTAATAAAGACACAAGTTTAGTGCTGAGAGACGGAGGAGTGAGGCAAGTTAACTTTGCACATAAAAACTCAATTTTATTCTCTCAGATCGCTTACTCAGGCAAACGACCGGTTACATGCGTAGCAGCAAAGGTAAAGGTACATTTCCTGTGTCACATCTTTATACCTCCCCAACCCCACCCACAGTTCCCAGGTGAATTCGTCACCAGTCCACCATTTGTGTTCACCACACAAGGGTACAACTACAAAGTCACGTACCAGCCTGGAACCCAAATGGTCTTGGCAGATACTCTCAGCCGGTTACGAAACCCTGAAAACCACGGTGACATTGAGCTGGACAAGTGCATCGGCGGACTAGATGCAGAATTTGAGGATCCAGAGTTGCACACTCTCACAATAATAAATTTCTCCTCTGAAAAACAGGATGCTGTCCATACAGAAACTGCCAGGGACCTCAGGCTCAATGCACTGAAGGAAATGATTCACCAAAGATGGCCAGAAAGGAAAGAAAAGACCTGTGTGCTTATTGGTCCTTTAAGGATGAACTTGTAATGGAATCAGGAGTCATATTCAAGGGCATGACAGGTACTCATTCCAGACTCCATGACTGATGCTATCCTAAAACAGCTATATGTAGGCCATCAAGGCATTGAGAAAACAGGTTGCCTTGAAAGAAAGAACCTCTCAACCCACACAACATACCCACAAAACCATGGCGGTCTCTAGCCTCTGATCTGTTTGAAATCAATGGCCATCAGTTGCTGACTGTGGACAGATATTCCAAATATCAAGTTATGGATGAAATGCCCACGTCTGTGTCTAGCCAACAGTCACACAAAAGATGTAAACGTACATGTCCCTATTCAGACACCCTGGTGAAATACTGACAGACAATGGACCACAGTACACAAGGCAAGCCTTCAAAAAGTTTATAACAGACTGGGGTCAGACACATTACAAGCTCACCCCACACCAAAAAGCAACGGGTTCATCAAAAGGCATGTGTGGCAGTCCCACCTGCCACCCACCACCGGAGTGGCTTTTCCAGGGGCTCTCCAACACAGAGACATAGGCAAGATGGTGAGGACAAACCGGTTTATTCAAGAGAGTGGGGAAGATAGAACAAGCCAAGAGCGGGTGGAATAATGTCATGACACCCATCCCCACACTTCCTGTGTGTGTGGGGATGGGTGATTTTAACCTGTGCCCATCAATTCCTCTGATGAGCAACATGCACGCAGCCACCCCTGCTCCCAGGTCCAATCAACTAAAGCCAAGACAGGCGTGGCCGCTGAAATCACACCGCCCCCACACCACAAATCAATTGTGAAGAAAACCCTGGAACGCAGAGGTGATCTACAGATAGCATTACTACGAGTCTGAGAGACACCTATCGATAGTAAGATACCATCACCTGCAGAATTGGTCTTTGGAAGACGCGTTACCACCCTGTTGCCGAGTCAAGCAGACCCAGGCACGGAGAACAGCAGACATAAAAGAACATCATGACCGCAGCAGCCGCAGAGACCTACCTCCACTCTGCTCTGGACAGCATGTGACTGTGCTAAGTAAGGAAAGAGGAACATGGCACCCTGCAATGGTTCTGCAAAAGTGTAATGAGCCAAGTGGAAACAAGGTCAGATGTTGCACGAGCCATCTGCGTGAGCTACATGTATACAATCCACATATGCAGAAAAGCATAAAAAAGATCCGCTTTGCTGAGCCACAACTTCAGGATGAAGCTCACAAGAGTCATAGTGACCTAGCGGAAACATCTACCACATCACCCGGTGAAACAAACAGACACAGATGAACTTAAAAGTCCAAAGCCAACTCTTATGTTACTACAAGTGGCAACATATGCACTAGTGGACTCGTTTCAACCTAGATGTTGATAAAGTGATATTGAAGATACTTGATTTAAACTCAAACTTTGATTACTGTTATTATACGAGACTGTTAGAACATGTTTTGTTATGTTATGCGCCCTGATGAAGGCCTGTGTGCCGCAACACGTAGGTGCGCACTTTTAATCTTGCCAATGCATTCGGCAAACAAATAAAGGTTTTTTATTTTTTCCACAAGAGTGCCTTGGTCGCTCCCTTTTTCTTTGCATCAATTCACCACCAAGTCAATATGTGATGCTGTACCGCTGAGACACGAAAGTTCTACTCTACTCTGTTTGTCTGTAGTGTCTTCAATAATACTTCAGGTATGATGTGTGTGACGGTGTGACGTGTGTGACGAAATGATGTACAAGGCCTATTCGCAAAACTGAAGAATGTATTTGAGTTAATCTTATAACTAATTATAATTCAAGATAACATACAACCATGGCTTAGTTTGTGCCGGATCCTGTCGGATGTCGCATGATCTGGGACCTCCCAGATTGGGATCGGCACCTACAGTATTCGATTGGATCAAATACCTGTCAACTCCGGTTTTTCCCAAGAATCTCCCGTATTTTACCACTCTCTACCGCTGTCCTCCTGATTAAACGGTTTCTGAGCGCCAGACACTTTGACCAGTGATAATGGATCTGAACAAAAACAATAGGGCTTCGGGCTGGACCCCGGGCTGGGGCGAGATTACCAAGATAACAGACCTTGGGTAGCCTGGGAACCAGACCAATCTGCGAGCTCATGATTTATTTGCTCTGGCAGATTGGCCTGGCCACCCTCCCATTCGAATGGATTTCCACCCAACCGTTTTATGGTCGGGCCAATCACGGTCGCCATTTTCCGTCGCTCAGAGCTACGTCCCACTTCTAGCGCTAACCGGCTAACCAGTGGGTATGCAGTGCTACGTCACACGTTTGCTCTGATTGGTTGTAGGTCTATCCAATTCCGTCCAGACACATTGTGCTCTGCCTCTACGGAGCTGGACCCCAAAATATAGCTGCAGGCAGTAATGCACGGGATCCGGGTGAGTCCAAGCAAATCAAACAAATACAATAGGGTTCCTCTTTAAATGCCTCTTGGCCTATGTAGCACTTTGAATTACCCTTGTGTATCAAATGTAATTTGTCGTGGGAATTATTTTAGGAATTTTATTTTCACCGTGTTAAGATATTAACAGTGTAAGATTACATTATCTTAAGTAAATGCCAACTGCTCATTTGTTTCATCAACTCAAACCATAGTATTGTTAGTATCTCTTGACAGCGATATGTAAATGATGTTTAAACATTGAAATTGTGAAAACTGAAACAAGAGTCCCAAATGAAGGAAAGGTGATTCAAATAGAAAACATATGTATAAAATTTTATTTAAAAGAAAAAGGGGATCTACTAAAATCTCAGTATACCGGTTCATAAGATCAGTAATTTGACAATTTTATACATAATTTTGTACCTCGAAAAGGAAAGACGCAAACGTCCTTTGTGTGTTTAATAAAATAAAAAAAGCTTTATTTTATTGAACAAGCAAACAGAGATACAAACGCGTGCTTGTGAAATAAATATTATATAAATATAAATATAATTCGTTAGTACAAAAAAAAATTCGTTAGTACAAAGCAAGACCGGTTTCCCGCTCGTCACGAGCCAGGGACGGCAATAATGACGTCACTCTGGGGGGTTCCTCCGCCCCTTCTGCCTGTGGTCGTCTTGCAATGCTGCGTTCCTTTAACCTCGGAAATCGTAATTCCGAGTCAGTGGTCCCCACTTCTGAGCTAATGTGTTCCAAAGCACATAAGCCTCTAGCACTCCACGCTGCCTTCGGCAAGACTGTACATTTTCCAAGCAACACAACGTAAACCTCGGAAATGTAACATAAACTGCCGAGTCGTTGAAAACTTAGTCAGGCGTGTTTTCAAAACGCACGCCAAGGGAACCTTGTTCACCCTTAACTGTGCGTGGCGTCAGATATGTTATCTCGGTAAACTCGTGTCCGAAGGATGTGCACCGAATTCACATCATTTTGACATAAATGGCCGTTGTTTCTTTGCGCTTCTCCGAGTACGAGGTTGGAGTTTTCCGAGTTAGAGTGTCAATGGAACGCAGCACAACATCATAACAAACCACAGGCAAAGAAAGAGCCAGATAATGGACAACGCCTTGCACTGTTCGCTCAGCGTTGTTATCCAGTAAGACAGTACATCCAGTAATATCTCCCCCGCAGGCGAAGCTTCGCAGAAACATGTGAAACGGCATCTTCGCCTTTAAATGCAGCGTGTTATTCAGCATTTACAGGAAGTGCGAGGGGTGTTTCCTATTCGTGGTGAAAGGTTAGACTCTATTGTGCGATTCCGTTCTTTACGAGTCACTCAGAAAAAAGAGTCGTTCGTTGTTTCGACTCATCGTTCAGTTAATTCACGGTGAGCGATGAACGAGAGTCAGAAGAGTCGGTTGACTCTGAGTTGTGAATGGAATTCTCACAATTCTCATTTAATAATTAAAATAATAATAATAATAATAATTTAAATATCATAACCAAATTGATTGATTTTGGTGGAAGTGTAGATGAGTCACGTTCAATATGAATCAACCAAATAGCCTTTTCTCCACATTAATGTAATCCTCAGTAATTAGAGTCGAAGGTTCACTGGAGCCAGATTTACACGGAATCCGACAAAATGACAATAACTCACTAAAACCAACGTGGACGTGTCTGTGGTGCGAAATTTCTGTATCTTAAGGATTTTGTGGAAAATATTCACCTCCTGCGACAGCTTTCAGATCAAGTCATTGATTATTATTATTATTATTAGTTATTACCATTAACGTTATGCTATGCACTATCAATAAATCTCTTTTTTGCGTGTATTTTATTTTATTTTATTATTATTTTTTTAAATATGTTCACACTTTACAGTCACTATATACAATAAGTTATAAACTCTCATTCATGAAAAATGGTAAATGTCCAGCTGAGAAAACACGCGGCGCAACGTCCACAGGACAGGAGTCCGACAGTCGGATCTGTTTTCGGATTCAGTGTAAAGCCACTTCGTGCTCTAGTTCGCCGACCCACTCGTTTGCAACTGAGCTTGTTGGTCGCGCTGCTGGTTGAAACCCATGCGCGACTCGTAGCTCACGGCTCTTGTGAACGCCTGTGTCTGGCTGCAAGTTGCCGAGTCGCGAACGAAACGAACGAACGACTCTTTTGTGTCAGTGACTCCCGGACTCCCGAGTCGTTGAAACGAATCGTTCGCAACGAACGAATCGTTCGCGAGTCTTGCCTCCCGACTTCCTATGCGAATTCGACTGATCTCCCGTGTCACCGACGGAAGTCTCC
>OMKR01045394.1:0-12733 GCA_900302355.1 Cyttopsis rosea | reverse complement strand
CCACGCTGCTTTTCGGGGTCACCGCGAGAGGCAGAGTTATTACCTTACAGAGTTTCTATCTCCGCCTTGCACTCCGTAAACACAGGGGCTTAATGGGGTTAACCTTACATCACCGCTGCCATTATGGATGAAACAATCCTACACTTAATCTCTCCCTGGCAGTGAGCTGATACGGGCGTGATTAACACAAAGGAAAGCTGCACTCAGTTTGAAGCCGTGACACTTTGCTGCTCTTCCTACACGCTGAAACGATAAAGGGAGACAAAATGTGTGCAATTAAAAAGTAAAAGCTGAGTTCAGGTCTGGCAACCATTTCTAAACTCTATACGTATTCCCCCCCAAAAGTCATAGCTTGATGGATTTGGAGTGCGAAGCGAAGCGTCCCCCACCCCCTACATTGCACCGATGGATCAGTTATTGGGACTCGGCCTGGAAAAGGTTATTTTGAAAGAAAAAAGTTGGAATCAGCGATATCTGATGTGCGGCTCACGCTTTTACCTTTCAGACGAAACTATTACACATTTAAATAGCCTTGATAGTTGGATTGTGAATAGTGACGACCAGGGGGGAGTGCTCGGTTCATACTGTATAACCTGACCAAGACAAAGCAAGAACGCCAAGTCGGATACAGCTGAGCTCTCCATCCTGCACAAGCTGAATCTAGTCTAGTCTAGTCAGACTCCACCATGCTGTAACTTAAAAGAGTTGGTGTCCAGAGAAATACATCCGGGGCTAATAGGCCGCACCAGGCTTTGTCAATACAGAGAAACGACGCTTCAATTACACCGGTTTCACAATGCACTCGGTGCAGGTAATTGAGGCTGAAAGGCGTCTTGGGATGCTGTGTACAGAGACGTCAAGCCTGTTATTTTTTCAGCGTTAATGTTAAGAGTAAAGGAACCGCAGCCAAAAAGCCGGGCCGCTGTCCAAGTGCCTGGACTCCATCCCACCCATCCCCCGTGTTTAATCACGGCGCTCCTTACATGGGTTCTAGTTGGAAGTGTACGCTTCACTGACTGTTTGCTTGACTTAAATCAGCGTCTCCCTCCATGTAATTCACACATGTGATTGCAAACAGTTCACTCCATAATAATGAATGGCTCTGATCCGGTTCAACCAGGCATGCAGAAGTCATTGCATCAGTATAATTAGTTGACACCTAATAGGCAGCAAACATGGTTAATATTTATTTAAAAACTAGGAGTGAGCAGCACATCAAGACAAAAAAAATAGAAAAATATCATCATCATCAAGATCATATCGATAGTCAACGTGACTGATGTGATGCGGCTGCAAGCAATGATTTGATAAGTGCTGAACAGTGGAAAACACAATATCTTTCAGTTGGTTTGTCTATCTTTGAATGTCATCGCTTGTTCCACTTTTCATATTTGTGAAATTTTTGATGATTGGATGTTGAGTTCCGATTCGAGCCGCTATGCAGAGCAGATGTCCGCCCGCGTCCACTCTCAATTACTCTGGCGAGTTATTTTTGGTGCAAAAACGTTGTTATATGTCATCCGCTGCTACGACGACGCGAAACAAAGAAACTTCCGGGAGCCATCTTATTGTTCACGAAACACCTTGACAGGCGAGGAAGAGCGAGGAAGAGCGAGGAGGAAGAGCGAGGAGGAAGAGCGAGGAGACGCAGCAGCGGGGACTTTGAGCAAACACTTCGGTCTCAGTCTGTCGGGCTGTTTGGCTTAAACTTGAGAATATTAAAAAAATATATAAAGACCCCCCAAAAAAGGCCAATTTTTGTTCCAGTGACAAAAGAAAGAATCTGGAAGCAATTAAGACGCACGCACGCACACACACACACACACAAACTTGACAGATATTTACTGTAGGGAAATGTATGGTGTGGGTCTTTACGGACCCTCTCTGGCACAAAAGACACTTTGATAGTCACTAGCTCAGATATGGGAATACTTAGAATAAGATACGATAAGATAAGATAATACTTAGTTCATCCCCGGTGATAAATTCTGTTGAGGTCTAATTACGTTGTGAAATCCATCATGTTTATATGGATTTTATTTATGGCAGCGACAACTTTCAGTGGCTTTCCTTCCCAGTGTTGTTTCCAGGTTGTCTGATCCTCATCGCCACGTATACCGTTTTTAGCCTTACTGTGAATCAAAAGCAATAAAAGAGAAGGAATCTCGGGATTAGGTGTTCAATGGAAGCGACTGTTCTGAGGAGAAAACTTTTGACCCGGCTGACTTGAAATGGAAAGAATGCCTCCCTTTCAGACTTGCATTTTGGCGAAAAAACATTGAAGTGTGATGTGGCTTGAACTTTTTGCGCTTTCTGTTAAATATGGCCGTGACATTCAGTGGAAATAGATGTATGAGTCACATCAGATTCAGTATTTACATAGTAAAACGATGGATTTACAGGGCTCTTCAGAAGCCCAATTATTTCACAAAAAATACTTTCATAACATTATAAGTGACCTGGAACCTAAACTTTGGCAACACTATTGCACATTATCGGAACTGTGATTGCCGTGTTAAAAAGTAGATGGATTGTTTCATTAAAAAAAAAATGTTTTCATGACCAAAACCAATAGTCTGTTTCACAAAGCTACTGCACAGTGGCTAACGTCATTCTGAGTCACTGCTCCAGAATCCACTCTGCGCTGCCTCCCTTTAACTGCGGAGAAGAGAAAACCTGTAATATCACCACGCTGTGAATAATGATATCCATCCATCCATCCATCCATCCATCCATCCATCCATCCATGCATCCATGCATCCATCCATCCATGTATCCATCCATCCATCCATCCATCCATCCATCCATCTATGCATGCATCCATACATCAATCCATGCATCCATCTATCTGTCCATCCATGCATCCATCATCAATGCATCATCCATCCATCATCCATTTATCCATCCATGCATCCATCCATTTACTCATGCATCCATCCATCCATCCATGCATGCATGCATACATCCATCCATCCATCCATCAATGCATCCATCATTAATGCATCCATGACCCATCCATTATCCATTTATCCATCCATGCGTCCATCCATCCATCTGTCCATGCATCCATCCATCCATCCATCCATCCATCCATCCATCCATCCATCCATCCATCCATCCATCCATCCATCCATCCATCCCAGCCGACAGTGGGGGAAAGGCAAGAAGTTCTCCCTGAATGGGACGTAATGGGACACTTTCACACACATCCATTCACACCTCTTGGAAATTCAAGTCGCCAGTATATACAAAGGAAGGAAAAGCACTGTTGTCATAAAACTCACTATAAAGCGGAATCACGATGATACAGTTAAAGGTTTAACTCTGGGTTGACCCCTGACTAATCAACCGTGACACAACCAACCATTGTTCCAATGTATTTGGACCACTTGGAGACAGAAGGAGGTCTGTGGACTGCTTGTAAACTGATGAATTGCTCCTGCTGGGCGCTTCACTACATCTCTGCATACAAACTCAGAACAATTTTTCTTCCACTTCTTGTTCTCAACTGGACTTCTTGCACAAAAGGCTCTGAATCATCAGCAGCCGAGGTCGGTGATTAGCTCCTTCCTCTCATTCTCAAGGCGTGCTAATCAGTGAAATCAACAGGTGTTGTCAGTGATGGGAATGAAACTCTGCATACTCTTGGCCGTCCATGGAAGAAGTTTCCCGGCCCTGCTGGCCAGCTCCACGAGGCTGAACAGCTGCACACCAATATGTACAATTCAGTTGGACATCGTGGCTTTTCATCAGTGTTTTCATAATTCATAATGAACGAATGTTTTTGTGAAGGTTGTCTGTCAGACAAGAAACAAAAGAAAATATAACAAAAATAAACATAATTACAATAATACCATTTAAAAACAGGTCATATGAAAAGCCAATATTGCGGCTAAGACACTTGTTGTCTTGTGCTGCGTTCAAGAAAACTCAGAACCCGTTAAAAAACAAAATCAACCTCCGACAGTACTTGAAAACGGACGGTGGTCCATTGTGGAATCTTAGGTCAGAAATTTGGATTTCCCAGACGTAAGCAACAAAAACATGGTGGAAACCATGGCATGGCCAGGAGAAAATATGAATCTATTCCCCCACTAGTCATGGACGTAGTGGGGGAATAGATTCATATTTTCTCCTGAGTTGACCACGTGAAAGCCTGGAGGTCGGAAGAGCCACAGCTACATAACCAAGTATGTAAGCGTATTGAGGGCAGTATAGTCTACAGTAGCACCGATTACCGTTATAATGGACCGTACACACACACACACATTCAAATCAAACAAAGCATCTCAAGTGGAACTCGAGGAGAAAGAATGTCCGATTGGAAGCATTTGTCTCTCTGGAGACGATTGGAGGAATTTAAAGAGTAATGAATTCCTCTTATCAGAATGTGTTTTTAATCTCTCTCTCTATCTGTCTCTCTTTCTCTGTCTCTCTGTCTCTCTGTCTCTCTCTGACTCTCTCTCTATCTGTCTCTCTCTGAATGTTTCTTATTCTGGAGGCAGCAGAATTCCTCCCATGATAATGCCGCTTTTTTTGCTGGAGCTCAAGGGCCTTGAGGAGTATGAGTCACTTTGCGAGGCTTCTGCAGAGTGGAGTCTATTTCCCTCCCCACTGGTTCATTCACAGACCCGGAGCCATGCATTCTGCGGAACCAGATGCAGTCGCTCAGTAAATGTGCAATGAATTTCTTCACTCGAGATCGCATGTTTGTTTCAGATCCCTTGAATGGATTTAATGTCCGTGAGTACACAAGCTGTTGGACCAGGCAAACGCTTATGCCTCAGTGTTTGTGGTGCATAAAGGAAGACTTTTCTCTTTTTATTTTTACAACTGTGTACTATAAGGGATTTACTATCATTTATATTGTACCATGGTGTGTGTATATTAGGATTAGGAAGGGCTAAAGTGCTCCCTTATGGGTGAACGGTCCTCAACACCATGAGGACTGACTATGAATATAGGACCTAGGACCACTATGAGGAAATTGTCTGGTTGACTGACCAGCAGTTCTTCATTGATCAAAGCCACAGAGTTAGCATACTTCAGCATTGATTCACAATGCCTCCATGTCACATGTCAAGTAAAATGAAAACCTCATTCTCCATTTCTATGCAACGGACAGATGTCTATGAAGGGGCAAACTAAGAATCCAGTGGTTTTCTATCACTTGTTTGAGTTCTGACTGTCTTACACATAACAACCTTGTTATCTTCTCCATACTTATAATGTACAGAAAGATTCAGCGAGTGACCTGTGCTCCATGTGTTCTCCAAAAACTCTGTCCTCCCCTGCGTCGGATGTTTAGCTTGGCAGACCGCAAGCATTTGTACTCCTGGGAGGCTTGCGATTTGCATGCTCAGCATCAAGCCCGCCCATTCGGCCATGAGGCCGACATGCATGTCAGGAGTTCCAGGGGAGGTGGTCCGGAGGAGCCAAGGGAGACACTGGTAGTAGGGGAAGAGATGAGTCTCGAGGGTGTTTCCACTGTGACTCAGGAGCTGCAGATATTTACAGCTCAATGTGAAAGTCATTACAGAACCTCTGACTTTTATGGCTCCTGTGGAAAGATGCAGCGCCAGCACCATGAGTCATCTCTGGCACTACGGCATGTGTAGTGCACCAGCGTCGATGGCTTCTTCTCTCTCTCCCTCCCTCGTCTTTTGACCACATAGCATGGAGGAACACAGCGTTTCTCCCACGCTCTCGGTTTAACCCTGCCAAGTTCATCAACCGAAAAAATTGTCCGACAAACCGCAGCAGCTTGATAGTTTACCACCATGCTCTTGTTTGGTGCTGGGCTTTATGAAACGCTCCCTCGGTTTTCTTTAAAGATGCAACAGCGCTTGAATGCCCAATCAGCGGTTCACCAGTCTTCAAAGTAGACTCCATGGAGACCAACCCATTACCCATTGGTTTTTCGAACTTTATCCCCCCGACTTCTTTTCCCAACAAAAAGCCAATTTTATTTTCCCCCGGAGAAATCTTTTAACATTCCGAGTTCTGGGCACGGAACTCACAAAGCCCCTCCCCTCTCTAACAGTGTTTGCAGTAGACTGTCCAACGTCCACATACAGCATGACTCATCAGGTGTAGGACGGTAACACGCAGACCACTGGTTTGGCAAATCCGCCGCATGGCAAAGCTTAGTTCAATGGGAATGAAGGACACCCACCCCTCCACACCCTTCGTGGTAAAGTTTATGATAATGTGACCTGAAGATATATTGGAAAAATTATTTTGCAAATTTTGCCAACGCAGACACGAGGCACGAGATCCCTCCGTGTTCGTGCCGGGCAGAGGAAATGGAGCGAGCGAGTCAGAAATATTAGGCGGGGTAATCACGCGATGCTCCGACCGATGCTCAGCAGGAGGAGTTAGTTGGGACACTCAACAGAGACGTTCACGAATTACAATTTTTTCAACGCCGAGTTCACAGGAGTCGATGACCGCGGACACAGCTTGTGCCGTGAGAATTGATCTTCTCACGTTGTTTCGAACCCTGACGGGCGGATGCCAGGGAACACAGAGAAAAATCCCATCCCTGGCTTCACACGCTGTGGAATTGGGAACATGGGATCGCAAATTTAGCTTTGATGCTCTTCTTGGAGCAAACCAGAGAGTTATTTTGAATCGCTTGACTGCCAAAATCTCAAGCCGCTTCTTGCGAAGAAGCGATTGAATCCACCCGAAGGTGCATGCCAGGTCGAGGAGGTGGAGGACATATCCCCATCATAAAGATTTATATTAAAATTGGTATTATCACCGTATTACGCATGAACAACAATAATTTATTAAAGTTTTGAAACACACACCCTTTGTAACGCTCTGTAAGCTTTCACAACACAATGCAAACAGGCCTCAATGGGGAGCTCTTTGCAATGTGTTTTCAGGATTAGTTCAAAGCGGGTTCCTGAATAATACAGCGGCTTTCGATTTTTATTTTTGCACGAGGAGCTTTTATCCTCCTGCATTTTCCCTGGCCCCATATGGCGTTAGTGAACTCCGGCCGACGGGCAGCTTGGTGCTCAAATGGTGGTTACAGCTTCATAACACAACTGAAACCCCGTGACCCGTTCGTGGAACTGAAAACACCGGCCGTGTTTTCAAAATGCAAAAAAAACTCGTTTCAAAATTAACTACCGTACTGTACCGTGGGGTCTCTAGCAACTTTCAAACCAAACCCACGCCTACGCCCCCATGAAAACCAACTGCATAACGACGGTGCAATTTATGAGCAATTTATGTACAAAACGCCATGAAAGCGAGAGCAGGATATGATTTATTTATTACTTTGACGGAAGTCACAGGTTAACGGACGCGCTTTCTCCATTAACCCTCGTCGTCAAAATGGAAACCCGAAGAACAACTTCTACCGTTAAATGACTCTGAGCTTATTTGTGTTAGGGGGGAACTTAATGAACGACAGGCGTGGTGGCGGCTGTGAGAGGCTGGTTTGCTTTGGCCGGCGCTGAATGCTGCAGCAGTGTGCCGTGCTTACTCACCTGCTGAGCGCAGCGGAAACTCTGACACGCTCTGCCCGCTCTGCTAGACTGGGTTTTGTTGTTTTTTTTGTTGTTTTTTTTTCATTATACATGAGCATTTTTCAACTCTTTTTACTCCGTTAGGGCCCGACATGCACTGAGCAGAGACTGGAAATGAGAATCTGAGTGAGAATATAATGTGATTCATCTATCTGTCTATCTTTCTATCTGTCTATCTTTCTATCTGTCTATCTCTATAGTGTATATGTTGAGAAAGAGAACAATATGAAAAATGCCAAAGCAGATAGTTATGTCCTGTGCTATGCGGTGATGCATACGTGCTTGCGAAGCCGCGGGGACTCTCTTGGAGCAGCGATAAGGGACGACACTTGTGAACATATGTTGGAGATTTATCACCGACATATGTAGTTAATCAATTTCGACAGCGCATTGTGCTGTAATGGACTATAATGAAGACGTGGATGGCTGTACTGTGATGTGATTTACAAATAGAACAGAGAAATGGCTGCCAAAATTGCAGTTGGACGCGATCGACCCAGAACGGGTCGCGCGTGTATATGTGCATCTGCCGGCGCCGGGGTTCGCGTGTGCGTACATGTGAACGCGAGCTACTAACGGAGACATGCAGCTGTTGGAAGCATTTGCTCGTCTGCCTTAAAACACAAGATCCCGGGCCTCTCCCTTCTGCGTTTGTGTCTGAAAGGAAGAGAGAGAGAAGAAAAGGAATAACAGAGAGACGGAGGTACAGTATCAGGAGAGGCCAGCTGCCTTTTAGTGGGAATAAGAGGTTTCACCGCAATTCGTCGGCACCTTCTTTCTGTGAGGATTACTGCTGATAGTACTTTAACGATAGTACGCCATATTTAGCTGCGTCAGGCCCCTGGACGACCATCTGGTTAACGGCTCTTTAATGTGGGCGTCTCATCTCACTTAGCATTTGAAACGGCCACATCCTTCATCATCAGGCATTTAGTCATTTCCTGGATAAAGAAAACTCAGACAAGCCCAGGTTTTTCATTTCAATGTAAATTATTTCAGCAAACAACACTGTAGTTGTTATGCAATAATTATAGAACTTAGTTGTATTAGTGAAAAGCAAAAGAAATAAATAAACAAAAATTGAACTCATTAACTTTGGTAAATGCCGGCTTTGTGGGCTCCAACAACATTTTTCCACCAACAAAAACCTTTCAATGTTTATACCGGCAACTATGAGCGCGGATAAAGCTACGAAGCTCGGGGAATTGGGTGCATATTTCCATCCTTACTATCTGAATCGTTATCTATATCATTATTGAAACAGCACCAGAGAAATCACATCTGGAGGTTTTGCTGGACTTCATTAAGGGCCAAGTCTCTAAGCTCATTAAAACCACTCATATTTTATAGTTTTCTCTGTTCCTTTCCAGGTGATGAAGTAACAATTGCTTCTTTGTTTGGACGTAACTGAGCTACTTATTATTTTACAGTATGTCCATAGAGTATTCATGTTTGTTTGGGATTAGGAATACTATTGGAAAATTATTTGGCTCTGGTCCTTGGGTGTGGGGGGTGAAATGCATCTAGTTTTCCATTCAGGAAGGGAGGAGGGAATCTTCAACTACACATCATTTAGTTTTTCTTTGTGTAAAATTGGTCAGATAAAAATAGAGCTTGTATGGCAAAGAAAAGCCGTGGAAGTTGAAATCCACACTCTCTACTCAATATGATCTACTACCAAATAAATTTCCCCAGGCAGCTGAGGTTTGGAAATCGTTGTTGTGACAGGTACAGATTGTCCCTTCAAATCATCACTTTGAGAACGTGCTGTCATACCCATCTATCTTCATCCTGTCAGACGATTCATGTCAGAATTAAGGTTTTATTATTATACATGTAACTTTTAGGTTTGGCATCTGGGATTTCATTCTCATCACTTCCACAACTTGTTTGAGCGAACAATGGCATTGATTGGCGGTGTTATGCCTGCTCGTTCAGGAGGATGTCAAAGAAGGGAGGTCCACACAGTAAACTAATAATTTGTTAAAGATTTCTCAACATAAGCAAACTATGAGGTGTAAAGTCAGTAGTGAAGGATGGGTGCTAAGAAACTGTAGGTGCTAACCTAAACTATTTGTAACCTGAACCCTACCCCTACCCTAACCTAACCCTACCCTAACCCTAACCCTAACCCTAGCCCTAGCCCTAGCCCTAGCCCTAGCCTAACCCCAACCCTAACCCAATCAAAACCCAAACAAAGCCAAATTGAACGCCTGAAAGGTACCAGCCTCCCAGAAGGGAGAGAGTGCCATCTTGGAATCACCCATCTTATAAAGGCTCCAAGCAGGTGAGACCAATCCCTCAATGAGGTGGGAGGGGCCAGACAATCAGGGAGAATCTGGAAAGAGGTAAGCAGAGGCAGGCCAACACAGGCGTTTTCAGACCAAACGGTTCTGGGGACTCCCTGAGGGGAACTGGGAACTGGGCAGCTCCCCCGAGAACTACACACCTTCAAGCGCTGTTTTTTCTTGCGTTCACACCACCAATAGGAATGCTGGAGTGACGTGAGCCAATGGGATTTGAGCACAAGTTCCATGTTCCGTGTTGTATTTAGTCCGTAAACATTCACTTATTTCACATTATCAGTCCACCAAAATCTGTTTCTGAACAAATTTCAGGTGACAAATAAGCAATCCAGTTGCTGAATCGTCACTCTTATTAGATCTACAGGGCGTAATTTTAAAGTATTTTTTGTTTCATTCAATTTGTAAACGTCGGGAAAAAAAATTAAAATCAATACATCTACAATATAAACATACTTTTATTGGTTTTGTTTGGAGAAATGCACAGCGGCCGATGACCATATAAAGAAATCCAGCACAAGCTGATGTCAGCTCGTGCAGAGAATAGAAAAAAACATTGGGAACCTATTGTCCAGAGCAGTCTGAAGCCTGAGCGCTTTGCTCACAGCCATTATTTTATCATTAGTTTACCTTTTTATTTGACACTTTGGCCACATCTAATATGAACATCTGACATTGTAACATTTAACTGCTAACGCTTTTCACAGGTTTTTAAATATGGCGGTTCGACCAATCAACGTGCACTGAAAGACTTGTGACTTGTACACTTGCGCTGGAGAGTACCTGCTCTGAAGTAGGAACCAAAAAAGTCCCTTGAAACAGCGTTCTAAGAACTATTGTGATGGCAATTTATAAATACGGACTTGGAAGAGCCAACCGTATTGCCATCATCAATAAATCTCATACCCCTATTGATTTCTGTTTTACTAAAATGTTTGGGATTACCACTATAACATGATGACCAACAGGGAACACACTGCCTCAGACGAGGTCACTCCTTGGAGCCTGATAAACCACCCACATGTGCTGTCTGCCCTACAACCTTGGCAAGGGAGACAGTGTAGAATTACTGCTCCTCTTTTTGTGAGAAGTGCCTGTGCTGCCGTAAATTCTCTTTCTTCAAGGAACTTCGCGGGCTACCAGGATGGGGAAGAAACCTCCCCTCCTGATAAGAAGTGCCTTGAAGATATGTGTGTTACCCTGTTCTCGTGGGACATTTTGGAAGACGCTTGCACACCACTTGGCAAGTGTCGATGTTCCTGGTATTGGCAAATATCGAAAATAAACTTAAGTTTAGACAAGAAGTTGTTGTGTAATCGATACTTTATTGATGTATCTCACACTGTGGATTTTTCCACGACACTATGATCGTTTCTAGTTCCTGCAGTACGGACACAATAAATAAAGGGGGGGGGGGGTCCTCCAAATGTTCTTAGAACTATGAAAAAGTTCTTCTGGTCCTAAAACGCCTACAGATACTGTCATAAGGCCTATAGGGCCGTCACAGCGGCATTAGAAATATGGCAGTGATGAACCTGAATCCCCCTTTGGATTAATGGAGCAGAGGCTGCAGGTGGATGGGATGCAGGCTCAGCTCCATATTCTTTTTTTTCTTCTTTTTTTTGGGCAGTTTGCCTTTATTATCAAGAGCAGCGAAGATTCAGGAAGAGAGAGGGCGAGACACGTAGCAAATGACCGCAGGCCAGATTTGAGCCCGGGTCGCTGCAGGGCATTTCATGACTTTACCAGATTGTGGCAAAATATATGTCATAATGAAATAACCCTGCGATGAAGAATCATTGCTCACTTCCTGATTTCAAAATCCCTTTTTGAAATAATATATTTGGACATCTGGTTGTGCTGTTTATGGAAGATTGGAGGTCCGTGATTTGTATTTTGTGCATGTGCTAAAAACCTGTCTAGACTTTGCAGTTATGCATCTTCTGCCTCTGACTGACCAGGGATTTAAAGCATATGTTTGCTTCGTGACTGAGTGCTCTTTCTACACATGCACCGGTCCACACATGGACGACACGCTCACCAACATGTGCCCTTAGACAAAACTCATGTTCTACAGAAGGAAACTGCACAACATTAGAAAAGCCAGACACATTAACTTGCAGTATATTAGATTTGGGCTTTGGCCGGCTAATTTGACTGTTGCAGTTACTGTGAGGCTGCATTGCTCATACTAAACGGTCTTGATTTGACTTCTCCTCGACCAAACTAGGCGGTGGGCCGAAGACCGCTATCTGCTTTAGATTTTGAAATGATCGATCCTCAGTGATAGAGTAGCTGTTTTCTTTTTCATATAAACGAAAAATAAAATTCAGTTTGTTGGCAGTCTCAAGTCGATCGTATTTTTATGAAAAATAAACGTACGTTCCATAAATCTATTAGGCAAACGCTAGGGAGTACTATACCGCGAACCACTCAAAAGCTTGTTCTCGTGTCTAGAACGAGTTGAACTCAAAGAAGAGGTAAGAGGAAGAGGAATCGACGACTGAAGCTCAGGAGCTGCGGATTCTGCTGCCAGGTTAGGTGTTTCATCGTCTGCAGATCACCTAATAGTTAGTCATATCAATAAAATATTTGATCCTCAAACAACAATGAAAAAGCAATTAAAAGCAAATGTTATTTATTTTTAATTTGATAATTTCCTCTTCTTTCATAATGTGATTTCCGTTCACTTTGCTAAAATAAAAAAATAAAAAACACGCCTACAGGCCTAGTTTGATATGTTCTCACAGTCCAAATAAAGACACATGTCTGTACTTAGTAGCTTGTTCAATCATCATGTGCATCTCCCTTTCACACATTGTGTTTTTTTTTACAGGAGCAGTACCCAAGCTCCTAGATGCTGGGACTGGGGGAAGTGTCAATCCT
>OMKR01045381.1:0-22827 GCA_900302355.1 Cyttopsis rosea | reverse complement strand
TTTTAATAAAATTTTAGAATTTTTATTTATAAAATATGATGATTTGCAAGTGCTGCAGCAGGTTGCCTTCCCCCCGTGGCCTTTTGTTGATACATCTGCAATAAATAAGTTTGAAATGAAATGAAATGAAATAAGACTATTGTGGGCTTCCTGTTTTCGAGCAAGAAATTGAATAAAATGGCAAAATAAAATAAAATGCAAAAATAATTTCGAATATTAAAATACATGACGCGCACGGAAATGTGACCACACGCGAAAACTCCCTACGAATATTCAATCAATATCCATCATATAATTAATTGATCATTAATAAACATAATTAACTGATGCCCGTGTCAAATATTCGTAAAAGCGTGCCTGTGCCTCATCCCTCCTTCCTCCTTCCTCGGAAAGCTCCAAACGGACAACACAACGTTCCAAAGTTTTCATTTTCACTTTCCTCGCTTTGTTGTTCTTTCTTTCTTTCTTTCGTTACGTCACACTCGCGCGACTCGAGAGCGCGTCGCGCGTCATCACTGCGCGCCGCTCCGCTCTCCCAGTCCGTGGACGCTGAGCCCGGCAGTACTTGATGAAAGGCACTCCGAGCAGACACGCTTTAGCCTCTTGTAGTGGTCGGACGTGGCTCGCCAACTGAAGGAATTCTGTTCGCTGGGAGCCCGGAGCAGTCGTCAGCCTGGCGGTGCGGCCCCCCGCCCCACTATCTGTCTAACCGGAAAGATCTGTGGCCGTCACCAAAAGACACTGCACTTCGGACAGTGGATAATCACTTAGCGAGCTAGCCGACTGGCTAGCTAGCCTTGCTAACGCAGCTAAGCTATCTTAGCTTAGCCACCAGTAGTAGTTGGTGTTGGTGGGAAAGAAGCTGGGAGCTCGCCGGCACCGTTGGCGCTGCCCGCATCAAGCCTCGAAGGAGATTTATTTTTCCGGGAATCGCCTACGAAGGAGCCTGCCTCATCAGCGGCACATTGGCGAGGTAAGCCGGGGAAGGCGTAAAACAGACCGAAGACAGGTCCACTGTGCTCGGTAACACAGGACGCACCGCGGGCCGACAGGAGCACTTAGCACTAGCTAGCAGGCTAACCAGCTAAGTTACTCTGTTAACGCTCTGCCTCTGGAGTCCCGCTCCGTGGCCGGGAGTGACGGTTGTCGAGGTTAACCGACACCGAACGCGTTTGTCTGGACCCCGCCGGTGTTTGAACGGTGAGCGCACCGCGAGTGCTTTAGTGGAGCCACTCTGTTAGCCTAGCCTGGCACCCGCTCGGCGCCTGGACTGAGTGGGACTGAGACCAATAGTGTACAAAGTGTGTCAAGTTCCCCGCTGGAGTGAAGTCGCAGAGCGCACGTTGTTGTGATGCTGCGGGGGAAGCAAAAGTTAAAAAATAACCGGATGAACCGCGTTCATCTCGCCCGATCTGGTGCAACTGCACATAGAGGGATATGCAAAGTCTATGCAAAGTTACACAATTTCTTACTTTTTTATTTTTAGTGCCAATCGTTGATACAGAGGATTGTTTATAAAGAGGTTCGTTTTAGGATCGCGATGTCCACATCTGCATTGCACTTTCACCGCTTGATTGTCGGGGATGGTGTCCAGTATTTACTGTAACCGTCTGTTTCAACCGTTTCATGTCAGACCACACCAGCAACTGTTGGTAGTTCTTCACGTTTTTGCCCTAGAGTTCAGAGGGTGACGTCCAGCCACCACGTTCCCATGTTGATCCGCGTCCCGCTGCTCTGAAGAGGCAGTGTGGACATTGGATTGTGAGCTAGATGAAGGCTTCGTCCGACGTGTCATATCCTTGGAAATATAAATGATCTGCCAGGCCTAACCACTGACTTGAAGCTGAACCGAATTGGATATCGGAGCATCGCCGCCAGTTGCTGCAGGCAAAGAGTATATCCCACACACACGCACGCACACACCATATCAATGTCTTTCAGTGATGATGAATTGAGACGACTTTTGCTTATACTCATCTTTTCCTGCCATTAGGGTCCATGTAAGCTGTGCCGTAGGCAACTCCCCACTACCTTTTTACTTGTCTTCGTGTATTTCAGGAAATGGCGTTTATTTGTTTATTTAAAAAAAAGAGAAAAATCACTGCATGTGCAAACGGTGCCTAAATATTTTACTTTTCCTCGTCGTTTTCCCTCTGCATTCGTCTAGAAGCCGTGCACCGCCACAGCAACAGCTCTATCTTTCCAGCTAAATAAAAGTTACTAAAAACTAGAGCAACAGCTCTAGTTCTCATTTTATTTTAACATGTATGTGTGGTTTTTAATAGTTGTTGATGGTGGTGCAGATTTTGCAATAAGGTGTTTTCTACTGGAATGTAAACAGGGGTCTTAGTCGTGGACAATGTGGAACTGGACACTATTGACAAAAGATTACTGACCATTTGTATTTTTTTTTAACGTTATTATAGTGATTTATAGAAATTTAAAGACATTTTCTTAATCGATTGTTGACCACATGAACAGAAAGTTGATTTATTGATGAGACAAAATCCACCTTTCCCCCTGAAGCTTTATTCAAATAGCCGGAAATGGACCACTGACAGAGGAGACGGGGGACAGCCCCCCTTGTGTCTACTGACAAAGTTACCACAAAGACCTTTGGGAAAAGGCTGATGGGGTTGGCATTCAAAAATATGTAATTTACTCGGGTCTATATTGTAATATCACCAATGTATAGGTAGGTTACTCGAGAAATGGCTGGCTCATAATTTTGTTCCTCAGTTGTTTGTTATTTAGTGGGAAATATAGTCAGGATATATAGACATCTCCATCAGAAATGAATTCAAACCTTTTGTTTGGTTTTGTCTGATGACAAATGGAAGTTCTAATCTATTTAGGACATGTAAGAGTTCATTACCCCATGCAGGACAGCTTTGAAACCCTCAATGTTGCCATCAAGAGTTTTAGTGTTCATGTGTTTCGAAGCTGTCTGCAAAAGTCAGCACGGCGTTGCTATATAGTCCATATTCCCGCAAAAAGTAAACAAATCTATTTTCTTTGACTTGTCTCACAATGCATTTACCCGCAAAAAAGCTATAAGCAAGTCGGACAAATGATCCCATAAATACTGCAGTGAATGCAGACATTTCATATGCAATGTAACTTGTTCTACTTTAAACTTGTTAAATTAGTAATTAGAGATTTGCCTTCCCCCCCATAAAAAAACTATGGGTGTTTTAATAGGCTGCTTTAAATTTAGTCATCTGACTTGTATGGGAACTAGAAGGCCTTATTGCCACGTAATTAACATCTCGTGTCAGTTTATTGGCTGCACGGATTGGATGGAAGGTCCATGCTTTCTGGATTCCTGTTTGTGCTTCACATACACCTGCATACGTAACTTCATGTCACACCTTCTTTTGACAATATAAGTTTAAGCTTTTTCTCACATACAGTTTGATATTTGACATCTGCATGTTTGATACAGAAGTGTCAATGAAGTGTTATGCCAGCAATAGCTGCATTTGTTTGAGAGATAAGATGTGCTGAAGACCATTTGTAGAATGCTTTGCA
The DNA here is from genome assembly GCA_900302355.1 of Cyttopsis rosea. Classification (NCBI taxonomy): domain Eukaryota; kingdom Metazoa; phylum Chordata; class Actinopteri; order Zeiformes; family Parazenidae; genus Cyttopsis; species Cyttopsis rosea. Next base: position 19,296 of record OMKR01045381.1, on the reverse strand, counting down.
GGAACTTTGCAGGAGCTTCACTCGCGGCACAGGACATTTGCTCACTGTTCATCGAAAAGTGATCTATATTCTGGATATGAAAGCAGATTTTTTTTGTTCAGAATAATCAGTCTGCTCAAGACAACCTGCTTAAGCAATTTTATTCCTATGGACAACAGAAAAGTAGAGAGGGAGACTGCATCTGAGAAGGGTCTTAAATACATTTGGCAGTTGCTTATCAGAAGTCAAAGCAAAACTGGAACACGGTTGGTTAGTTAATTCTGCTTTTCTGTCTGTACGTCATAGCTTAATGTCTCCCATGTATGCAATTCTTTTTTATTTTTTTTATTATTTGCCAGTCAGAATGCTGAGAAAGTATTGTTCTACTCAATGCTTTTCTACTAGCTAATGCCAAGCTGCCAACAATTGAAAGTGAATATATTGACCATTCAAACAAATGTATTGAGGTGGAGGATTTTCGATATAGATAGCTGACTGCATTAATAGCCTTAAAGCCCGACCTTATTTATATCCTTTCCTCTGTGGACTTCTTCGCTGTCTTTTATGAGGATGTGAATTGGCAGGGATCTACCAAATGGTTATGGTATTTATCTGCCGATAACTCACTTCTAGTCTTCATATTCTATAGTATTGAGTATTGCAATAGAATATTGTGAGAATCTCTTCCAGTACAGTATCATCAGCAATTATTTTTCTGTGAATGCCTTGGGGATTCTTCAGATGATTGTTGCATCATCTGAAGCTGTCATTTTTATGACTGGACAAACAAAATACATCTAGCAATTTGGGGGTTGAATTGTCAAAGCAGAAAATCCCAATGCTTAAAATTATTGTTTCAATTTTTACAATGTTTTTAAATCTCCTGTTACCAGTCGTTTCCCATACTAAATATTTTGAATGATTAGAGTGAGTACCAGTATTCTCTATATCTATCTTTTCATAATATTTTATTCACTTGTTTACACACATTTTCTCATTATACTGTCTCCTTCAGACAACTAACCAAACATTCAGCCTTATTTTATACATTTTACTATCCCTCATATTATCTATTTCCACTTCCCAGTTAATATTATGTGCCTATATATATGGTAATTTAGTAATACTTTTCGATGTAATTGTTGTAAAAGTTGACACAACAAGAGGCTCTGACTTTTAATTTGCAATTATGAATGGCCTCATTAAGATATGTATTGGAAAAGAGTGTGAATAATTCACGGCTTTGCCATCCAGCTCTTGGTTGGGTAATGAACAAGGGGAAGGAGTCTCCCAGGCATACCGCTTTGATGTGAGCTATGGTGTGAACACAGTGTGACATAGCAGAGGGACTGGATGAAGGGGTAATTCAGAGAAACAAAACAAGAATATAAATATTGCTCTCAACAGAAGGCTGTAGGAGTCCAGCTCTCAGCCTATGATCTCAGCCTAGTTCTTTGCAGAGATAAAATCTAAGATCAATACCGAATGTGATTGTATTTTGTAGAATATGGCCCTTATGTTAAGATCAAGTCGGGCATATTCATCTACTCCCTTCTCGAGTTTCTTTTCTCTGAATACTTGGGCTATCCTCTGTACTCCTGAATACTTTCCAGCGCAACGGTTTATCTGTGCACATCACTATCTCTAACCCATAGTCTGATTGCCAGTGAGTGTGGTTTAAGGCATTGGTGCACTTAGCTCTGACCTCTCCTTGGGTTTTTCCATGTCTTGCCCAAACACAATTGTTTCTGCCCCTGGCCTCCCCCAGCAGATTCCCTCTCCAAAGCTCACCACCCTTTTTTCCTCAACTGCAACAGAGCTGTAGGATGAAACCCTTCTAAAAGGAGGCCTCCCCCAGTCTGGTCCGGTTGACATGGAAACTCCTGTCTTTGTGAAGCTTCTCTCACAGGCCAGTCCTATTCATTGGCCTCCTATAGTCAATTTCTGCAGAAGGAATCATATATTTAATACACACGGTACTCATAGAAGTAAAAGTAAAAAAGTACATGTATGCATTTACCAAGTTATTAATTGTAGTCACTTGTAACGGGGGCACTGTCCCACTGTCTTTTTTTATTTTTATTGGACTTTACAGTCCATTTATGCTATTTAAAAATGCCGCAGATGTGATCTTAGATTAGACGTATTTCCTCGCGAGATGGATATTTTTTTCCGACAAATGCGGCACATGGCCTCGTCCAAATTCTCCGGCTGCCCCTTGTCGTCTGGCTCAAAGCCAAAGTGTGTCAAAATAGGCAACGTAACATTTGGAACTAGATTCGTCGCCATTGTTGAACCGAATAATGTCGTATAGCTAGCATCAACTGTATGGGCATTACCACATACTAAGAGGTGTGTTCATGATAAGCACAAAATTGAACTCCAACTGTTTACTTTATGCTTCTATCTTCTAGTCTGTGTATTGTGTGTGTATATATTCAATTGAATGTTATCTGTAGATATCACAAGTACTTGAGCCTAGTAGAAATAATTAATAATAATCTGACACAAATAAAAGATATCCAGCATATGTTTAATGGACTGTCCCTCCCCCTCACGTGCAAAGCTGAAGTGACGAGCAGAGCGACTCGAAAGTTTTGTTTCTCCAGAAGCCCTTGAATATAGGACGGAAGACTGTCAATGATAATAACAAAACAATGGTTATTGTATTTATATTTCATATTACACACCTATGCACTCCTGTAAATTTCACCATCAAAAAAATGAAATACAAAAAATATATCTATTTTATTATTTGCAGTGATGATGGTAATGAGCTCAACCCGGCGGTGATTAGCCCTAATTGTTGGTACTGCTTATCGATACCAGCACTTACAATACTCTCATGGATACTCTTCTCAGTAATTTTGAGCAAAAATGCTTTGCTTTCATGATGGGGTTGGGAGTTTGATTACTACTACACCCCAACGGTGCAGCTGCTGTAGCTTGACCTCTATAGTTATCCTTATGGTCATTTATTAAAAGTGTTTATAATGACACTGACTGTATTATTCCCTAAATGAACTATAACTATTAGACTATATTTTAATCTGATAGTCTTATCTTGCCTAGATGTCATGCAGACATTATTTTTTATCAATTTGCTTTGGAGATGGAAGGCAGCACAGTGTGGCTTGGCAGCAGCCACTTTGATCAAGCAGTCAAAGACACTGCGCTGCTTCAAATTTAGGCCATGTTGTAGGTATTTCATGAGGTTGCTGGCACAGTGTTTCCCCTACTTTTTTTCAGCCATGGTAGCAGGCACTGAAAAAACTTTGAACATATGTGGGACGGCATATTGGTGTGGTTTGCTTCAGTTGGATGACATAGCATGCGATATAGATATAGCTATCTGTGTAGCTGGCAGAGCCGAGTAACTAGTCTTTCTTTTAACTCTATAAAATTTTGGTTTGGGGGAGATTTTCCATTTCAACTTTGTCTTTCATTTTTTAATAAGCAATGTTGGCCTTAATGAAAGGGATTTCAAAATGGATTGTCATGAGTAATTGATAAATAATTATTTGTCAATGAAGCTTAACATATTAAAAGAATAGTTTTGTTGTACGGCCTAAATCTTGCAAGCTTTCCAAGGCTAGCAACAGGTTGCAACTCCCCAAGTTTCCCTAATCTTTGATGCCTTGGTTTCTTTGCCAAACTGAATGAACCATACACACGTGCTGGTAAACAGTATGGTATGTTTTTTTTTTTCTTTTTCTTTATGGGAACTGTTCACCCGTAATCCCTATTAATTCCTGTCCACGACTGAGTACGGACGGTAATGTTAACAAAATCAACAATCAAAGAGGTAGGCCAACATTTTTGGGAGGAGTCCATGTTTTGTCAAATGGTCTAAAATGGAATATCATTCATTGCGTAGTAGGTTTTTGTTCAAATGTGCAAATGTAATCTAAAATATACAGCTTTAAAGAGAAATATTTGATTACAGAAGCACCAGACCAATATCGGGAGACATCTAACCTTTCTGTTTATGTCAGTCTGCTTTCATTAGCATGCTCACGCAAATGTCCACAAGATAAAATATCCCAAGCCTTCCCAGCCACAGATATTGATCAATGCTACAACCTGAAATGCTATGCATTTTTGTCTTCTTATCAGACTAATTGAAAGAATATACAATGCCTTAACGAAGACTCAGCGCAGGACTTAATATTTTAAAACTTAGAAATGGCCTTTTCATCAAAATATGATACTATTGAAATCCTTTAATTGAAAGCCGTGTTTAAAATTGTTGAATGCACAGTGCGTTGGCCCACATTCTCCTCCTTTTTGAGCACTGAATTATTTACTGCTTAGCAAAATTCAAGCAGGGATGGCGTCAGATCTGCCTCATAGGAATGCTTTGAGCAAGGCACAGCAGGAGTCTCGCAGTCAGCAGCAGAGCCACATTCTCAAGGAGGTCAACCCCATTACACTTAGTCGAGGCAAACAGACACACCATTCAGTCATTCTTTGTAAAGTGGAGTTTAGATGTTTTTATTATTTTTTTATTCATCAGTTTAGTTTACCTAGTAAATTGAAATTTTATTCTACTGGGACTCAGGGAGCTTGAAGTTGGTTCCAGACGGCGTTATCATCAAACAGTCTGAGCTTTTGAGGATTTGAGTTTCCTGTGTTTGTATTGCTGTTACTTCGGTTGTTACTTTTTCTTTAGCAGTGTACTTTTTTGGTAGTACATAATTGATCAACTTTTACATCACTATGGAATATAGTACAATATAACACATGCAGAATCGTGTTTATGCAGCAGTATTGATTAACAGCTGTAGCTCGATGCAGTAGATTTGAACTTAGCATTTTCTCCTCAGCCAATCACAATGCTGACAGACCTAGTGCTTTGCTCATGTTATTTGCATTCAGTACAATTTGGATTTGCGTCATGTTCACATTCTGATCAATCTTATTTTCAGCATAAATATTCTATTAACTCAACATTTTTCAGTTTCAATAAAGCCTCCTGGTATATTTTATATGTGACAGCAGGTTACACTCCCTTTAGATGGGACTTTGGTTGGTCTGCGAGAGAAAGAGGCAGCTGGCAGCTCAGTCAAAATGCCTTAAGGTCTATTAAAGAGGATAATCCTCCACGTACAGTCCAGCAGTTGACGGAGGGAGCAAGCAAAACAATCTGTCAATTCACTTCCTAGCTCTTGCCATCAAATTGTGTCCCTTCTATATCAACCTCTCAACCCCCTCTCCATTCAGCAAAACTTTCCCTTCAACACATCACGACCATCTGCTTTCCAGATTACTCTCCAAATGAAAAGATTGTCTCTTAACTAAACCAGGCAAGTTTCTTTTTTTTTTCTTTTTTTTCCAGTAAACTTAATATGGTGGGTCACCTGGACCTTTTAACTACCTAGCAATGGTTTATTAGAATATTAATTGCTTTTCGCAAAAAACAACAGTAAGAATACTTTTTTTATTTTTATTAATTCTTCACTCTCCAGGCGTGGATAACAAAACACAGGTAAACAAACATGTTGTCTTGCCTTTGTAACTGTGTATATCATCACCACCCCACAAAGCTTAAGGCTCCTCGCTCAGTCTGGGGCTCAGCACATCAAAGGGTTGTGTTCAGTGGTGCTACAGTAACATGATGTACCACCAAGCAAGATAACACTGTTCCTGGGGACTGAGCCCTTGAACAGCCCCCAGGTGGACAGGCTTGTCCTCTCCGATCTAGTGGGAAGCCTCATCTCCCTGCTGTTCTTTCATTTATCTCCTGGCGAGGAATTTCATGCAGTGACAGTAAGAGCGAGGCCCAAGGAAGCAGTGACAGGAATCTGAATAACTGCCCTTCCATTGAGGGTGTCTGGCAGGTCCTTAAAAAGTCTTAAATTCAGCTTTACAAATATCAGGACTTAAATGCCATTAAATAGTCTTAGACAAGGTCTTAATTTCAAGATAAACATTTTGTCTGATTCATCCATACATTTCATTTTGTTAAAATTTGTTCAAGTTCTTCTGTATCAGTCAACATTTATGATGTTATGAAACTCTAAGCCGACTGCTAAACCTAATACCTGCCTTGATGGATACTACCTACACTTTTCTTGATTAAGTATTGCCTAATCTAGACTCCATTTATACTGTACTTACCTGTAGAGAGAAATCCAAGAAAACCCCTGTACTAACCTGGCCAAATTTGTGTTGAAAACCAAAAGTGTTACAGAATCATCTAGTTCATAACCTACCCTTCTTCTACCTAATACTTACCTGTGCCATGTACCAAATATATTGTTCTTACCTTTATACTTACCTGCAACATTTTATTGAATAAGAGAGAGAGAGGTGATTTGAGATGTGTTTTATGTATCAGGGTTAGGGGCTATATAATCTCGTAATTTTGAAGGTTGATTGTCATTCTTTATATAGAATTATGCCGGGTAGATCAGACTTTTAACTCAGAGGCCAACTCCTGAGTTACCCTCACTGAAGACTCACTAACTACGCCAATGGACTAAGTAGGAAATATACTTCGACCCTAAACACCATTGTCAATACTCAGTGCAATTCATTGTATTCAACAAATAGTGACGGTGATGAAAAGGAAAAGAAAGGTGAATTCCGTTCCCTGACTGATGAATAGTGATGTGTGAGATTTGGACCAATTGCAGTCTATGGGAGGTTAACAAATTGTTGGAGAACTGGGGAATAGTTTGTGTTGGGGCCTTGCACACATCACTGTGGGCAAATTCATTGCTTATTTTTGTTTTTGTTTGTTGTTGAGTGTGAGGTGAGATCGACCTTAAAAATCAATTTGTTGGGGCTTTTCTACCACTGGGCTGGTGCTAGTGCCGGTTCGCAGATTGTTTTTCCACGGGAAAAATGGGCTAGAGAGCCACATCATTATGTCACTGCACCTACGTCATTACGCATGTTCATGCATGCACACATGTATGCGCATGCATATTATTCTTCTGGACATTATCAAATGTCAATGTGATAATTTCCAGAATCCAATGAAAACCAATCGGGTTCCAGCCCTTTATCACATTACACTGATATGTGATAATGTCAGAAATGGCGCTCAGAAACCGTTGAACCCACGGACACTAATGTATGATATTTTTATTCTGAGCTGTCCACACATGCTGTGGTCAAAGTTTGATCCACATCGCATTATATCTGTAGGAGGAGTTAGTGAAAAGCGTTAGTTTCTTCTGGACATGATCACATGTCAATGTAATGTGATAATTTCCAGAATCCAATAGGGCTGGAACCCTATTGGTTTTCATTGGATTCTGGACATTATTACATTACGTGAATATGTGATAATGTCTGGCGCTCAGTAACTGTCAAACCCACGGACACAGAATTTCAGATTCAGAGCTGTCCACACATGCTGTGTTCCAAGTTTGATCCACATCGCATTATAGGTCAACTCCGTTTCCATCTTGACATTGCCTCCACTCTAACCCATTTGTGTGTGGGAGGGGGATTCGATTTTCCCTAACCAATCACTAGAGACCAACGTGTCCGCCTGAATCTGACGTCATTTTAAGTCGACACTGATGCGTAGCCATGCCAACATACCTGCTTTGCTGGGGTTTTAAGAGTGGAGCGGAGCCAAGTAAAAACAAAAAAGTTAATAATTTGTACTTTTAATGGATTTAGAACAGCCTCAATAGCTGCGTATATCTTGTCGGCCACCATCGCTGTTATTACTCCTCCAACAGCGTTAGTCCCGCCTGTGACGCTGATTGGCTAATCGTTAGTCCTTTGCGTCCTTCACTCAAAATAAATATAAAATAAAAATAGGGGTAAAAATCAGTTTAGTGGGGTTGTCCCTCTTCGGCATGTCTTGTTGACATATTTTACACAGTGAATATTTACTGCTTTGGGTCAGAACTTAAATATCGCCGCTGCTGCCTCCTGCAACTCTGCCTCAAGTCTGCTCCATAGTTTGTGCCTGCGAATGCAACCTACCTAGGAGGGAGGGGGCGGGGCTTTTTATATCGACAAATATATCGACTTTTTATATCAAAAATGGCTAGCGCTGAGCGGTCTGCTTTACATCGTCCAAATTGATTGGCTTTTCGTTGCCACTTAAACCGTCTATAAATGAACAGATAGATCTGCAGAAGACCTTATTGAAAATTATTGAGCCTATTTTATTTCGACATTGAGGAAAAAAATATTGCGATAATTATCGTTATTGTTTTATTGCCCAGCCCTACAACTACATCGGCTCTTCTTCGTGTGGTAAAAAAAACTGTTGCGGTGACGCTGAGAGATTATTATTATCACTGTTTCGCGGTGCATTGTTTATGTGGGTTAGGTAATGAGTGGGACAGTACATGAGAAACATCTATGTAAATGCTGAAAACATGTATATTATTTTTACAAGTGTTGCTCCTGGCTTCGCAAGCCATTGCCTATTGGCATCCAAACACGACTGGTCCAGCGTATTTGTGCTGCTCGTCGCGATTGCTATGGACAGTGATTACATCTGCCACCTCACGCTGGATTTGTTCGAATACCGGTTTCGTTCTTAAAGCTCCCTCGAGTTTATTTAGAATTTATGTTGAGGACTACAGTGCAAGGAGACAGTTTGTCTCCTCCACGGACCACTGTTTAGATTTTATGTTCATGCTCAAGCGGTCACAAAAATCACAAAGTTTTAGTCGGTCTTGGTTGTCCCCGTCCCCAGCCCCTGATGTGAGCGGTTCTTGGTTCTAGACCAGCAAAGAGTTGGTGCCGCTCTGGAACCAGTTTTCCTGGCCGAGAGTCGGTTCTTTTGCTGTTGAAATGTGAATAACCGATTCGAGGTTAGGCCCCAGCTCCTGACCGGCCCTCAAAATGCCTTGGTGGAAAGGCGCTCCACCAGGAATCCTTTCACAAACTTAGTCAACGATACTTAAGAGCTGAGATTCACTTTTCCACCACCGTATAGATAAGTGAGGAACTAAAAGAAAAGCATCTTACATGCATATTAGCTACTGTGGGGCAAAAAAAATGTGGATCCTATTTAGTCTAGACCAAATTATTATATGTATGTATATAGTATTATTATTATTATTTTTTTTAACTTCTCTTCCTGATCTTAAGATTCAGCTAGAGGGGCATAGGTCAAGTTACCAGTGGTTGTAGTGACACTTAATTGTCACTGAAATTCATTGTTGATTTAGACACTTGTTGATTCACATGGACATTAACCATGTAAACCAGTAAACAGTCTACTAATTTTCCCTCTAAGATTATCTGAACACTGCATTCATGCTGCATACAAAGTCCTTCGACTTTAATGGTTGAAACTGTTGACTCTGTTGGAAAGTAATAAAGCATCTTATACTTTAAATTGCTCGAAAGAATAAATTCCAGCCTATTGGCTCCATCATCCCCTCAATTGTAATATATAAGAAGACTCTTATTGCACCACATTATGCGTATTCAAAAAATAATTGTTCTGGATGATTTGCCATTGAGACTTTTACTTAATCAAAAGGGATACAAGCTACATTCAATTCATGGCACCTCGTGGCTTAACAAGTGTTGCCATGGTATCGGCCTTATGCAGCTCAATATCCTTCATGATTTCCTCTGGTATAGACCTCTTGTGAGGGTTGATTCTATTCCCTAAAATGATCTGATTTTTCTCTTGTTTTGTGTGTGTGTGTAAGCACTGGTGACTGACACAGCTTTAATTTTCTCGATATTGAGAATTGTATTTAAAAGGTATTTCAAAATTCTTCCTCCTTTTAAAGGGGCCCTCTTATTAAAAACCCACTTTTTCAGTGCTTGGGCACATCCATTTGGGTTTCTGATGGACCTACTAACACACAAACTGACAACACATCGATCATATTTGGCTCCCCAAATGACGTCACAAGCAGAATTAGACCTTCCCCCCACCTAAGTAACTGTGTACCGGCATTTTTTTCTCGCACTCGCTGCCGAACCACGTCACATTATGTCGAAGCTAAGAACAAATACTGTATTGTAACAGGGGCATATATATATATACATATGTTTTATATACAACATGTGATTTATTATTTTTCTTCTTAAAAATGCCACTCTGACCCAGACGTGTCTTTTAGAGTTAGTTGTGCAGACGTGCGGCGTGATGCAGCCGCTGTGCCGGAGAGCGAGTGAGGAGGAGGAACCAGGAAATTAACGAAACCGAGATTGTACGTCCGTTGCCGACAGATTGTACAAACGATCACATCTACACTGGCCTTTGTCAGATTTTTTTTATCCAGCAATGTTATGGATTCCATAAAACCATCTTTATGTTACAATAACCAGGTCTTGAGCGTAATATTTACCAAACAGAGCGAGACGTCCGGTCTCGCTGTAATCTCTGTTGCTGCGGATGTTCGTGCTCTCGACTCTCATATTCCAGATCGGATTTGGGATCGAAGATCAAAGTTTCATTTGAACAGTTGCCATCACGAACGAGAAATGACAGCTTATTATATTCCTTACATATATTCCTAAACTCCAGTTTACTTTTACACTGGCTGTCCGCTGGTGCGGCCGCCGCCATTACTGTACACAGCACTGGGCAATGTGACGCTTCCAGAAGTTGGCCAATCAGAAGAAACTGGACTTTTAGTGAGGGGGGGGGGGGCTTAAAGAGACAGGAGCTAAAATGGCGTGTTTCAGAGGCTGAAATGAGTAGCGGTGTAAAGGCCAGTATAAGATAAATAATGTTGTTGTTTTTTAAACTGTGAATCATGCAAAGCTCCTCTAGTGGAGTCCCAGTATAAAAATATGAAGAATGAAAATAACATAATAGGGCCCCTTTAACCATTCAGCAAGTACAAACTCCATTATACCCAATTTCACGCCATCCAGGGCTGTAATTTACACTTGGTTAAGTCTCCGTGCAACCTTTATAAGTGATTTCATTGCTTTGTACAATAACAAAGGCAAATGTTTCGTTGCAGAAGGCACAACACTATATCCTTCAATCAATTTCACTTAGCCGAGTCAAATTCCTCAAATAGAGCAGCAACACACCTAGCAACAATAGTGTTTTATGGGATATGTAATAGATAGACGTCCCTTGACACAGGCCACTGTGTTCATTTTAGGGCTGCATGATCAAATGTATAAAATTTGGATTCTCTATTTAGACCTCTACACCATCTCATTCCTACAAGACAGTGATTCTTAAAGGGCACGATTAAACACTAGGACATCAGATTCACTGCATTTTTATGAGGCAGCATGTGGAAAACGGTGCCACTGCCCTGCTAGTTGTAAGCAAGGGTTTTCTATTTTCCACAGGATGTCAGGCATTTGGCCTCTATGGTCACGTTCAGGCCGAGACCATCAGACTGCTATCTTTTCATCTTGCAATAAGAAAAAAAACTAGTTCTTATTGTTATTATAAGCAAAGCCTCGTAATAAGCAAGTGTCAAGTGTTCTGTACCTCTTATAGAATGATAGCTCCACTGACAATTGTTGAACTGTCAGCAGCAGCTGAAAGATGTATACTGAAAGTAGTGCAAAACAAAGTTGCGTTAAACAGAATTTTATTGCAGTCAGGAGTGATAAGTCAAAGGAGCAAGAGGGTTTGTGCCATTTAAAGACTCTTATTTAGAACAAGAAATGCAGTTTTGCTTATCATAATAAGATCAGTTATTAAAAATCTGTTGTCAGAAACAACTGCTTCATTGTGTCTAGAAAATGCTGTGGTCACACATTGTTGGCTACTCCAATTTTAGTTTTCGTGTCATTATTAAAGTACATTGTTTTTGCTTTTCTTTCACTTAAGCAATTCTGCTTTTGTTTTTTTCAGTGGAAATTTGTTTTGTATGTTACAGGAATAACATGGCAATTTCGCCTTTAGCCCTGTTTTCCATCAGAAAAAAAGAATCTTCTTTTGAGCAAAGTAGACCACCAATGATGCAATGGTATTAATGGACTTGTCAGTGAATTGTGTTGTAGAATTAAGATTTTCATTGTTCTGATGTTCTGAAGTGTCTTGTGTCCCTGAGTGATTGTTTAAATTTTAATATACAGGAATTAGGCATTGTTACTGCTGATTTGAGATATCTCAAGTTTATGATGTGCAGGACCGTGTTGACAGCTTTACCTTTACCTACATAATTAGGTCCATAAGGACTGGTATGCATGGGTTTGAAGCTAGCAAAGATAAAACTTGTATTTTACAATCGCTTGTTTTAATTGTGAGATGCTCCCTACAGTGTACTATTGTTTTAGTGTTTGGATGTTGCAGAATTATACATAATTGCAACGAAAAAACAAGAGTGATAAAACAAATTATGCAAATGTCAGCTCACTGCATCTTCTTTGCCCATTCCCACAGTTCTCTCTTGCCACCAAGACGGCACTTGGATCATGACAATGAGGACCAGTGTTTCTGGCGGTCAGGCGCTCTTTTAAAAACTTTCACCTGTTTTTTTTTTTTTTGGTCGAAGAAAGTGAATGAACTGCTCTGTTTTTTCCAGATACAACCGATCCAAGTGGCGTATGCGCTTCATCAGTTGTAATGCCATGTTTCATAGAACATACACTAGGATAAAAGGTGGTAGTTTATACTTCAGGATACATTTCATTGGCAGTACAGAGATGAAAAGGTTAGGATTATTCACTTTATGTCTTTGGTGAGAGAAGATTAAAACTTTTAAATATGCAGCACTTTGATGCTGTCTCCATGAAGGAGGCAGCATACTTCATGGGCCAATGCTAAACCCATTCAATGTTGATGTAAGTAGGAACGGCTCTATGTCCAAAGCATTGTATTATTTTCAACCTTTTTAAAATTTTTATATCCAAAAGTTGAGGAACTGTCATCTACACACCACACACAATGCTAGATTTGCAAAAATCTTACCTTTTTTTGACTTTCTGACAGTATTTTTTTCATTATTGGGAGTAAATTGTCACTGTAGTAGAATCTTTAATTTTGTTAAAGTAATATTGTTATGATTATATTGTATTGTAAACAAGGTGGTCGGTTATCCAGCCCTTCCTTTGATGTTGCAATCCTGCATTTGTAAGAACCTCTAAGAAAAGTGTGTGAGAATAGTGCTTTAAATTCTGTTGTCGTGGTTTTGGATTTCAGCCTCTGAGATGGTTCCTGATGCCTGTGGAAATGTAATCTTCTCTCCTTGCTTTAGGAATGACTGGATGGTCTGATAGAGAGTCTAAAGAGAATAGGCATTGATAAGTATCAGCAAAATACTTCTTTTCACTGAATGTGTAACCTTTTTAGGAACAAACATCAACTATTTTTACTAATAGTGATATTTACTGATATTGGTTTACTGATATTTTTGTTATACAATATGTTTCTCATAATATTAAATGAAATATTACTTGTCTTTATTTAATGGTGGTTTTACTTAAAACCAGAGTTTAGTCTGATTTCATATTTTAAATGAACTTATAGTTTTATGCAACAAACTGTTGTTGGGTACACACACACACACACACACACACACATATACACACACTTACCTGGCTGGACTACTTTGTTCACTGTCTCAAACTAAGTTTCCAATGTCCTGAAATATCATTGGCTTTAAAAGCATTTTTTTTCTAATATAACATGTTGTAAATTTTTTATACACTCTTCAGGGCAATTAAATGATAAAAATGTTTAAAATAATTAATATATGTATTGAATAGGTGCATACAGACAGAGCATCTGTAAGGGTCCCTTAAAAGTGCTTCCACACATGACTTGCTGATTCCCTTTTCAACAAGTCTTCAAGTTGGCAGCGCTACAATTGACAATCTTCCCCTGTTATTTTCTCAAGTTACTAGGTGTTTTGGTTGTTGTTTTTGGATTAGTTGATGCTGCAGCTTTCCTAGACATCACTGCTTGTTGTCAGTCAGACAGCATCTGCATCATTATCATCATTATTATCCCATCTCTGTACTACCGACAGTATTTTGGCATTGACTTGGTACCCAAGTATCAGTTCTTGTGACATTCCTGGAACCAACTATCTGCACCTTCTTTGCATGAAATTTGGCAAATGGGGAAGATATTTAAACAAAATTCCTACCCCCATATTCAACAGATGTTTCATGATTATTATTTTCACTAACGCTATTCATACAATTCCAGTATGATATTGTACTTTCTGTAAGCCACATATGTGCATTGTTGGCTGGGTTCTGCAAATGTATGATTTGGACATGTGGATAGTCTGTAAACCACCTGTGGAAGACAATTGTAACTAATTCAGCGACAGAGTTTGCATTGTCTGTCCGTCCTATGCCAGGGAGACTTTTCACTGCCCTATTGTAGTGCTGCAAATGGGTCTTAAGTAGGTTGTTCAAGGGACAAAAGAAAATCTAAAGATCTAAAAATCTGAAGCTGCCCCTACAACCTTTTCCAATGTGCAGAATGTAGTTGTTTACTTTCCCTGGGCCATCGTTATTGTTGAACCCGGTGCTCCGGACACCGCTGGCAAGGTCAGAACAAACTTTTAAATTAGTAGAGAATGTATGAGTGAAGATTCAGCAACTATTTCTTGCATCAAATTTATTCAGAAACCGATTTTGGTGGACTGATAAGGTAGAAATAGTGAATGTTCTTCTGTATCTTCTTAATAAAGAAATGGGAGAAACTGTTCCAGGGTGGGCGTGGCTCACACACACTGACACAAGCACACTGAATCAGCCTGTCGGAGCCTGGAAGAATAGAGACAGGTCAGAATGGCTAGAATCAATAATCTGAATGGTATTTTCAGCAAAACAGTTCAAAGACATGTTTTGGGGATCAGAGACCTATATTTACCTGTTGAACCATACCGTGGATTGTACAGGGTCAGCCTTTTATTTATTGTAGTCTGTGTGAGGATAACTCTGAAATTGCGACCAGTTGGAACCAAGCTGTGTGGTGATGGTAGTATTAAGAAAATACCAGGCACAAAAATGAACGCGCACAAAGTATTATGTGCGTGTTCTTATTTTGTTGTGGTCTAATGAAGACAAATGCCCTTTTTCAGCTGGCTAGTCCTATCTGGCTACCAGTGTGAGCTTGGAGAAAGGTAATGACTAGGAACAGGGAGGTGACACTGAAGACGGCACATTGACAGCATGTTAAGGATTTGTAGGTGCTCATGTAATTGATATTTTTATGATCTGTTGACTTGTGCTAAAACTACAAAAGTTACTAAGTTGTAGTATTTTTTAACACTTTTTATTTCAGTATTTTTGCATGAAGCTGACTGTACTAAAAGAATGTGTCCATTTAACCTCTCTGCCAGGGCACACATTTAGCCCAGGGGGAAATATGGACAACTTTGGATGCAATATTCACAAGCCCTGCCTCCATAATTGATGGATACACGGCCAGAATGTCAATTATCTGGGTGTGATGGCATTGTACTTGTTTTCTCTCATTGGTTTCCTCTTAATCTGATGCCCACTCCTCATTATTGAGTTTGGTCTTTTACCTTGTTAATAGATGGATGGCTGCCTATCACATTCATTGTTCTCTACTTTATGTGGGTGAAATGTGAGGTATTGTGCTGTTGAGGGGGAATTGGCCATTTAATATTGGCCACCGCAGCTGGAAAATGTGTAATAATTGGGCTTGTCAAGTCTCAGTTGCCTGGTGTGAAAAGCTCCTAAAGTTGAAGGAAGAGGCTGTTGAAGGTGGGGTTGGAGAGGAAATGAGACTGCATTCCAACATTGATTTATGAAGTGTCTTTCCCTTTCTTTCTTAGCTGCCTGCTAGTTTACAGCTAGACCAGACAGTCCCTTCAGTTTTTACTATAGCCTAGCTCAACTCTCAACCTAAATCTGTATAAGCTGTGTACATCCAAGTCTTAAATAGGCTTGCGATCAAGCTCAGTGCAGTTAGATTTTATGTTGGAGACAAAATACATTGTCTGATCATAAACAAATGGAGTAAATAGTTTACATTTCTCCTAATTAACACGGCCTTGTATTAATTCAGGAGGCTTTTGCCTATTAGGGTTGGCCTATTTTCCTACCGGCCACCGTCAGCCCAACAATCAGCTATTGCCGATAGATTCGCGCTAGTGGGTGTGCGGTGTGTGCGGGTGGAACAAGGATTTTCAGTGAATGCAATCATGGAAGAGCTTGTTGTGAAAAATAATACAAAATCCCCTATATGGGATTATTTTGATTTAAAACTGGACACAACCGGCAAGCCGAAGGGCGTAAATTAAGTAATTTGCCGTCTTTGCAAACGAGTAGTGCCGGCAAAAGATTACTCGGGGCTCAAACTGACTTGTCAAGCAATAGATCTGTCAATTTATTTATGAGGTATTATTAAGCTATTAATATGCTTTATCAAATGTACAAAAGTAGGGTTGGGTACCGCAACCCGGTGCCAATACGGCGGTGCCACTTTAATGCCTGAGCTCAGTGACGTCACTAGGGGGGTGCGGACCGCACCGAGTGACACCATCAGAGGGGGTGACACCATGGCCGGCGAAAAGTGCGTCTTGCCCACCCAATCAAAAGTAAATCAAAATGAAAATCGATCAGACTCATCAGAGCGATTCACCGCTCTACCCCCCCACCCGCGTTTCGCGAGACTGCAGCTGCTCTCAGAATCTTTTCATTTTGCCAAGTATATTTGCATGCACATTAGTGCACTGTTGACCGATAAATCATATTTTCATCGCCATCGCGATATGAACCTGCGCGATAAACACATCACAAAAGACTGCCTAAAGCGAGTTGAATAAGAAAAAATATTTTATTTACATGCGCCATGCATAGTAAGCTGGTCTGAATCGTGTCCGTTTAATTTTAGTCCCAAAAGTTGATAAAGTAGATGAAACGTCTCTGAGGGACATGCAGTGTCTAGTCCGTTTGAATGGAACCTTGTTGTTGGGAACTTCCAACAATAAGTGATTTTCCTTCCAGAGACAACGTGAGGCAGGACTCTGTGGACTTAGATTTATTTGAGGACAGGTAGTAGACAGCCATGTTCTAACTTTT
Organism: Cyttopsis rosea; assembly: GCA_900302355.1. Lineage (NCBI taxonomy): Eukaryota > Metazoa > Chordata > Actinopteri > Zeiformes > Parazenidae > Cyttopsis > Cyttopsis rosea. The sequence goes on along the minus strand of OMKR01045381.1, from coordinate 2,385 downwards.
AGGATAAAGTAATAACACTCAACAAACAAGTGTATCGGCTCTCATAGCAATCTCTCCGTCATACACATCCTCTTCGGTATGCGCCAACAGGGCTCCTACATTGCCTTGTATTTAAAGATTATTATTCATTCCAGCGATAAAAGGCGTTGTATTCAAGCCAGAAACGGCTGTGTGAAATATAAACAAACGCTAAACTCACAAGCTAATACAACTACATTAATAACTCCAAATGCAAATAACATGAAAAGTAAAAGGTTGAAAACAAAGCCATTGAAAGTTGGGAAATGTGACAATTTGAAGTTTAAAGTCCCGCAGAACGCAGCATTCGCTAGCGCGCCGTAGTCGGAATGAAGACGGACCCGGAATGAATTGACGAATTGTCAAATGACGCGCCGCTTTCGCTGACGATGTCGATTCTGGTGTGGCCCAGGGGTAGCGCTTTGAATTGCGCTTTACAGGTTACTTATTTGCCGAGTTGAATTCTTGAGGAGGCAGACCATTAAATTAGCAAAGTAAAAGGACAAAAATTGCACAAAAAATCGCCCCAAACAAAAACAACTGCCGATTGGACTCAGCCAATTGCCGATATATTCATCTAATCGCCCAAGCCCATTACCTATCTTTGCTTTGCTCAGCGCTTTCTGAGAAAAGACTGCCTGAGAAAATGTCTGCCAGTGTAATTCTAGGCCTTTTAAAGTTCACACCCTCTGTGGAAACTAAAGACATGCTTGTAACATAACTCAAGACTGGGTGTTCTGCAACAACAGTATATGATCAAAGTGCTAAACTGGTCAAATACAGGTTAGGTAAATAAAACTTGCTAAGATTGTTATGGGAACCACATCATCTCTCTGCAGACATAATATTGCTAATAATGTCTTGTTATGGTTAGGTCACTGTAGCAATGATGGCGCTAAAATGTTAAGATGTTAACATATAAACCTAAAAGTGTTTATCATAGAGATGTTTCTTTTCTTATGTCTTGTAGCATAGATGTTGAATATCAACTTAATATGAGAAAAAGGTATATTTTTCACAATATCCCCTCATTTTGGCATTCAGCCCAAAGTCACTGTAAGAAGTCTGTTCACTCAAGTGTCTTTTCCAGGTTAACTATGGCAGTGAGTTTGTGGCTAACAAGACAAAACTACTACGTTTTTGAATGGCTATATAATATCACATTTACATATCATATGTATATGCCCCAATTCATTGGAAACTACGTTAAATGTTGTTCCAAAGGACAAAAATAAAGACTTGCCTTCTAACGCATTCAACATTTGATGTGCTTCAATCTGCTTTCTTCAATCTACAAAGGATTAGTGGTCGGCCCTCATTATGTTAATAGGGCTCAGCACATATAGTCAATCAACAGAATTACTGGTGTGCTCAACCGGTGTGTTGTAACTCAAAACCTTTTTGTTGAGGCTTTTTGTTAAGACAACATTTTCCTTCAGGCCAATGTAATTTTGCTGACTCTAAACTATACATAGTATTGTTAATATAAATTTCATTTTAAATAAAAAAACAAAAGAAGAAATCGAAGTCATTTGACTGCTTTCATATGTGCCTGTGTTTTTGCTATTGCAACATTCATGCAAGGCCTATACAACAGCAGACAAGCCACGTGTGGAAAGACTGATGGAATTGAAGGAGTTTGTGTGCAGTGTAAATTATGCAGTGTTAAGATAGCCTCCCAAACATCCACATATAAAATGTGAATGCAGTGTGCTATACTGTTCTTGTATAAGAGTGTTATACACATTGTTGACAATTTTGGAGTTTGACCTGCAGCATTCTTCTGGAGACTTCAGTAGTCTGGATGTGACACAATATTATTTTTTTATTTTTTTATTATTCTTATTTTTTTGCATGTTTGTCACACTTAAATGTTTCAGATCATCAAACAAATTTAAATATTAGTCAAAGACAACACAAGTAAACACAAAATGCAGTTTTTAAATGAAGGTTTTTATTATTAAAGGAGAAAAAAATCCAAACCTACATGGCCCTGTGTGAAAAAGTGATTGCCCCCTAAACCTAATAACTGGTTGGGCCACCCTTAGCAGCAACAACTGCAATCAAGCGTTTGCGATAACTTGCAATGAGTCTTTTACAGCGCTGTGGAGGAATTTTGGCTAGGCCACTCCAAAGTCTCAATTTTGTTTTTCTTCAGCCATTCAGAGGTGGACTTGCTGGTGTGTTTTGGATCATTGTCCTGCTGCAGAACCCAAGTTCGCTTCAGCTTGAGGTCACGAACAGATGGCCGGACATTCTCCTTCAGGATTTTTTGGTAGACAGCAGAATTCATGGTTCCATTTATCACAGCAAGTCTTCCAGGTCCTGAAGCAGCAAAACAGCCCCAGACCATCACAATAACAACAC
>OMKR01045380.1:24321-35006 GCA_900302355.1 Cyttopsis rosea | reverse complement strand
TATTGACATGAACAACATTAACAACATTAACAACATAAGATTATTGACATGAACAACATTAACAACATAAGATTATTGACATGAACAACATTAACAACATAAGATTATTGACATGAACAACATTAACAACATAAGATTATTGACATGAACAACATTAACAACATAAGATTATTGACATGAACAACATTAACAACATTAACAACATAAGATTATTGACATGAACAACATTAACAACATAAGATTATTGACATGAACAACATTAACAACATTAACAACATAAGATTATTGACATGAACAACATTAACAACATAAGATTATTGACATGAACAACATGAACAACATAACATTATACAAATTAACAACATTAACAACATAACATTAACATTAATAAAATAATATGACAGATCACAAGTTTAATAAAAAAAGCCAAACAAGACCAAAAACATTGATGAATTCACACATTCCTTGCAGGCGTCTTGTTTATTCTGTATTTTATAATTATTTTGAATGTTCTGTTCTTCTTCGTTCTGCGGTGGAGCGGCTGGCTCTATGCACAACAATGTCATTCCAGGGCCCGGCAGGATCTGCGGACGCGCTTGTGTCGTACCGCACAGTGACCGCCAGGGACCGCTGCAGGGAAAACCTGTCCGAGTTTCTTTAGCGGCGCTGCCGGAACAACGACTTGTCCTTTTCCGGCGCCTCCGTGGACCGCGTCGTGTCTGGCGGAAAATGGCGCTTTACAACTTTAAGAAGATCATGGTGGTTCCCACCGCAAAGGTACGCATGCGACGCGGTCCCGGTGCGGCTCGAGTCGCACCGGGTGTTTGGTTCCGCTCCGCGGCGCTTCGGTGAGCCGGGGGAGGGGAGTTAGTGAGTCCGGGACCGGAGGGCCTCCGGCGGGGAGAAGGGAGACACGTGTTGTGGTGGTGGAGTGGAGCACCTGGCCTGACAGCAGCAGCAGCAGCAGCAGCAGCAGCAGCAGCGGCGGCGTCACGTCTCGATCCCCAAGCGGAGATCATGGAGCGACACCGTGTTTTTTATCGAAAGCGTCGCCCGCTCGGTGATGCTGGTTAAAGGGACTGGAGCTGTTGATGACATGCGTGGCATCCACGGTGTCATCGGTTCCCTTTTTAATTGGAACCAACAACAGCCTGTTACCAAATTCAAAGCCCGTTTTCGGCACGAAAGTCACTAGAATAATAATAATAATAATAATAATAACTTTATTTAATATCCTCAAAGAGTCTAAAACAACAAACAATGAAGGAAAAGAAAGATAGAATTCACCCAAATAAGAAAATAAAAGACTAATTATCACCAAAACAAACTGCATTGAGATCGATGTGTTGTTGTTGTTCTTGTATTTATTGTGTTTTTGTTAGTTTAGTCGTCACAAGAAATAATGTCCGTCTTCGTATTGGGCCTCAAAAGTCTAAAACAGCCTCTTTAGAGCCTTTAAAAAAATAGTGTTATATTTTACACTATAATCACTTTCATATCGTAGCTCATACCTTATTCTGTCTATAACATCTTACAGCATAAATAATAAATTCTACTTTTATCAAGTTTATAATGTTCAGTTTTTGTTGACACAGTCGGAAATGTGTCAATTCAATGATATGTTTATGACTGAGGTCATAGTTAAATGTGGTGTTGTACTGAACTGCATTATATTGAGAGGTGTGTCCTCCCTAATACATGAGGGAGGCAGAATATTAGAAACGTGTCTGAATATAATGCAGATCAATACAACACCACCACCAACTCTGACCTTGATGCTGAAACATAGAATTGAATTAACACCTCTTCTGTGGCGGTGTAAACAAAACGTGAATTTTTTTTTTTTGCTTAATCCGTAAGATAATTTTTTGCTCGTCCACGTTCACGTTCTTGGAATTGCTCAGTTATCTTTGTTTCTTGTTTCTAATTCAAGAAAGAGTCAATTCATGTATCACTACCCCAATGATGTATTGTTTATATTCGGTTGTGAGGTGTGACTGTAATCTAGTTTGTGGTTGGGCACAAATTGGTACATGTGACTTTGTAGTTACAATTCATAAACATTAAAACACACAGTCCTAAAACTGAACATGACTATTTTATATCGATGTATATAGATCGTAGTTTAAGGCTGTTTACGCAATATGGCTATACTGTTATTGTTATCGTCTTAACCTGTCAAATGGGTGTAACTGCATAGATCTTTCTTTGATGTCCAAACCAAGTTCCCCAAACTCAAACGTTGTCTTTCCGACTTCTTCCCTCTTGTTTTAGGATTTCATCGATATCACCTTATCCAAAACCCAAAGGAAAACCCCCACGGTGATCCACAAGCATTACCAGATCCACCGCATCCGCCATTTCTACATGCGCAAAGTCAAGTTCACGCAGCAGAACTACCATGACAGGCTCAGCCAGATCCTCACCGACTTCCCCAAGCTCGACGTAAGTTATGATCCTGAAAACATCTTTTGGAAATAAACAACTTGGTGAAAAAACTGCTGTAAACTGGGCGATGGACTTTGATGTTGTCAGTTATGTTCTGAGAGCGTTTTTAATCTCCAGCCCTTGAAACCTGTTTACTCCCAGTCCTAAAAAATACTAACATCAGTTGGTTTCAGGGTGGGATCTCCATTGCACCTGATTAGATCGTCTCAAACTAAGTTGTGTCTTTCTGGTTTGCTTCAGGATATCCATCCGTTCTATGCTGATTTGATGAATGTGTTGTATGACAAAGACCACTACAAGCTGGCCTTGGGACAAATAAACATTGCCAAGAACTTGATTGACAAGTAAGTATTTGAAAATATTTTTCCTATATTTTTATTTCGTTGTAAATAAGATTCTAATTTTTTTGACTCTGGATTTGTGTCACCTCCTGTATATTTTTGCATTCCTGCAGCAGTTAATCTATTCTACTGTCAACGCCAAATTTATTTACATTCAGTCTGACATCAAACATTGAAAATGTCAAGCTCTTGTTCAAAAGGTGCTTGTTACTAATGCGTCATGTTCAATTTCTAACCACACTGGTATTTTCCATTTGGAGAAAAATGAGGGCAAAGCTGAATTCGGATTTGGATGGAGGTGGCCTTAAAACATTAAAATAACAGTAAAAGGTTTTGAGATATCAGTACAAAGTATTCAGTCATTCAAGCATTTTAATCCACTTGTTTCCATCAGTGTTGCCAAAGACTACGTCCGTCTGATGAAGTATGGAGACTCTCTGTACCGCTGTAAACAGCTGAAGCGAGCGGCGCTGGGTCGCATGTGCACCATCCTGAAGCGACAGAAGCAGAGTTTGGAATATCTGGAACAAGGTAACGCACCAGGATTCGCACCAGCTGTTTCTCAATGTCCAAAAATATTGCCATCATTACCACATTATAAAAGAAAGAAAATTGCCACTGAGACATCAACAACTCGATTCCTTTTTATTGTGTTTTGAGTGAATATTTTTTCCATTCAACTAAAGAATCTGCTTGTATTTGATCCAACAACAAATGGCATATCCAACCAGTGAAGATTAAAACAGAATCACAGTTTTTAGAATTTACTGGAGGCCCTTTTACGTCTCTTTCTCTCTCTCTCTCTCTCTCTCAGTGCGTCAGCATTTGTCCCGTCTTCCCACTATCGACCCGAACACCAGGACTCTGCTGCTCTGTGGATACCCGAACGTTGGCAAGTCCAGTTTCATCAATAAGGTGCGAAGCTCAGCTGTCGTCAAACACGTTGTCACAGCTTGTGTGTGTGTGTGTGTGTGTTCTCCTATTGAGTGTTTTGCATTATTTAAGATCTTTTTTATTGCCTTAAATGACCTTACCAGTGCCAATTTTCCTGATGATAGTTCACATTTTTAGTTCATTGTATTTCATCTTAATTCTGGTAGCGCCACTGGAATTGGATTGGTTTAACAAATACAAAATATGGCAAAATTAAGTATCTTTGACAAAAATACATGTTACGGTGATTGGCAGACACAAAAATGGAGACGATATAAAGAATGTGAGCTATTTTCAAGAAAATGGTCAGTAATGTAAAATGTGTGTGCTGACTAGTAAACTGGCAAAAACTTAATTTGATACTGGAATGGTCCTTTTTAAGGAGGAAATTCTCCTTTCACTTTTAGTATGAACCAGCGCCTCCTTAAGGAGGAGCTGAGTCTCAGTTGAGGATTCTGTGTCAGTAGTTTGTCCACTCAGCTCCTTCTAGTTGGATCTGACCTCACTGGCAGTGTTCAGCGCAGCGCTGTCCTCTCCACCTCATCCTCGAAATACATTTAAAATGCGAGAATTGAGTAAAAAATGAAAAAAAATCCCCAAAGAAAATTTCATATTACACCAGTTTGTAAACGGTGTAAATCAGGAGACATTAAAACCATGTCCTTTAGTAAATGGATCTCAACAACTGGACAATAGTTGATCATGCTTTGCAATAATATGTTTTGGAACTATAGTGTCACTAGAGAGTCCTCTAACCTGACTGGCTTGTAGGATTGAGCTGGTTTTTAACAGTTGTGTATGCTCTGCTTCTCTTGGTATTATTTGACTGTTTTATTTGACCGACATTCTCCTTAAAGTGAATTAACACCAGACTCTTCTCTGCTCAGGTCACCAGAGCAGACGTGGACGTCCAGCCATATGCATTCACCACCAAGTCCCTGTTTGTCGGCCACATGGACTACAAGTACCTGCGCTGGCAGGTAGGAAGCCCCAAGATGTAAAATAAAACCAATTGGAAAGTTGTTATTTTGTAGGTAATAAACATTGAGTGGAATATCCCTTAATGTGGGTGTGGGTGTTGTGTATGTGTGTGTGTGTGTGTAGGTGGTGGACACCCCCGGGATCCTGGACCACCCCCTGGAGGAGAGGAACACCATTGAGATGCAGGCCATCACAGCGCTGGCTCACCTGCGCTCGGCCGTGCTCTACGTCATGGACGTGTCGGAGCAGTGCGGCCACACGCTGGGGCAGCAGCTGGAACTGTTTAACAGCATCCGGCCGCTATTCGCCAACAAGGTCAGAGGTCGTCCCGGGGCTAGCGGCCAGTGTTTTCAATTCTAAATAAAGGGGTTTTTAAGCTTGAAATCAACTTGGCAAGCAAAAAGGCCTTGAGAGGCATAAAAAGGTCTGTAAACTTGGTATCAACTATAATTGTTGAGTTGTAATTGTATTAAATAGTCCAAAATTCCGTTTTTTGTGGATATTACATTTGCTGCAATATAAAAATTAAGTTACATAAACACATGGATTCCGAATAAAGGTTAAAAATACTAAGTTTGGATTAATTGTAGGCAGGAAAATAATGAGAATTTGGTATCATAAAAATAATGGATAAAATTAATTCAAATATCATTGTAAGAATAAAATCACCAAATTATAAAACAATAAAACACAAAAACCCACGAATACAAGAACAGTGAAGTTGTAAGGCAAGATATAAAAAGAAAAGTGTACACGTTCTGTGGACCTAATGGAAAGCAACTTAAAAAGACCAAATATAGAAATAAAAAGACAAATCGCCACAAATTGTGCAACATATTTCAGTCCAAATTTACTGATATGTCTACATGTTGCAACAGATTCCTCTTAAATGTCGGCATTTGAACCAGTTACCCGGGCAGATACATCTGTGTTGGTGTGTTTTGTGACACTTAAAAGTAACAATTTGTTTTCTCTCGCAGCCTCTGATCGTTGTGGCCAACAAGTGTGACGTGAAGAAGATCGAAGAGCTTTCTGAGGAGAATCGGGTGAGAAGTCCGAGGTTTAGTCTCTAAAACTTCAGCATTTCAGCGAGTGTTGAGTGGAAAAGAGGTTCATGAGCTCGACATTGTTGACGTTTGTCCATCGTATTTTATTTTGGCAGAAAATCTTCACGGACATTTCTGCTGAGGGCATCCCTGTCATCGAGACGAGCACCCTGACGGAGGAAGGTGTGATGAAGGTTAAAACTGAGGTGAGGCTCCTGATGTCAGGATATATATTACTGTCAAATGGTTAAACTTTTATAATTTAATTAAGTAATCTACCAATTTAGAAAATCATGTGTTTATCCATCTGTACAAATGAAACTCATCACATCTGAAGTATCGTACCGAAGCCTGTGATAAATGATCTCATAATGGCTTTAGATTACTAAACAGTATTTCACAATATGACCATGACTTAATCTCATGTCTAGACAATCCCGCTGATAAACGATGACACCAAATGATCACCCAGCATTTTGGGGATATCACATTGTCACGTACTTATGGTGTTTTTGGCTCCCTCTCCCAGGCCTGCGACAAGCTCCTGACCCACCGCGTGGACTCCAAGATGAAGGGCAGGAAGGTGCACGACGTCCTGAACAGACTCCACCTCGCTGTTCCTGCCAAGAGAGACCAGAAGGTACAGACTCTTAAGCACACACAGCAAGTTATCCTACAAGCTTGTTGGGGATGGCATCTACATTGTATCGAGCACTATTTATTTAGATTTATATTTATAAGCTTTTTTTCTTTTCTTTTTTTTTTTTGAGGAAGTTCCACATTGGATATTTTGGTGGATTTAATAATTGGGTGCCAAAGATGAATCGTTAAGCATCCATCACGTCTGTGGTGTTTACCAGTAAATCTGAGCAGGAGATTTGATAAATGGTTGATGTCATTGTTGGTGATAATGAAAGTAGGACGCCTCAGGCCTTCTTCAAGATCAACAATAGCAACAATAATAACAATAATTGCTAGTGATAATGTCATTTAATAATATGCTGCTGCTGCTGCTGCTGCTGCTACTACTACTACTACTACTACTACTACTACTACTACTACTAATAATAATAATGTGAAAGGAAGAGCACTAAAGGAAGTGTGAAAGTTTTGACCCCAACGAATTAAAGCTGGCCCCTAAATTCAAAACTAATTGGACCGTAATTTGACACTAAGCCCTTAAATTGTATTAAACTGTCCATAAAGTGTTTAATTGCATTTAAAAAGTGTGGAATTAGATTTTTACAGATTTATCAAAATCTGATTCCTGATCTGACAGGAGCCCTGTCTTTTCAGGCGCTACATTTCGTAGCGGTCATCAGTCTACATACGACACACTATCTCTGTTGAACTCTTACCTAAATATAGGTGTATGCACCTGCTAATAGATCAGTGTTTGGAACCCTTCAACTGAAGACCCTCATCTTCCTCCGTGTTGGTACTAGCAGGGCGGAGGTAGACTGCGAAGCAGATGTGTCGTTGCTTCAGATTTGTATTCATGTCTGAGAGCTGAGTGTCTGGTGCCCAGGGGGCCCCATGTGGTGCCATGTGGTGAGGACTCCACATCCAACCTGGAGAGTAGAGTCACAGAGAGAGCTTATCCTCTCAGATCCTCCTCAGTCAGGGTCATTTCGATAAGTTTGTTGTGTGGATTGTCACAACAAAATATACCTTTTTCTTTTATATATATATACCTACTGGACATCTGTAAATTAAATAAAGCCATTTTCTTTTGCTGAATCTAAAAGGGAAGAGTAATAATGTAGTAGGATGTATTGCCTAAAATCAGACTTGTGTTGTAGTGCTGTTTAAAGTGGAATACACATCGTCTGTGTCTGTCGTGTATTACACTGTAAGTTTGAGAATTCCGTTTGAAACGGCAACGTTGATTTATCAAATTCACTGCGGCTGCATTTCACTTTTTGCAAGTACACGATCTATGCTTTCTTGCCAGGAAAGGCGGACCCCGCCACCAACAATGGTCGTATCTACTTTGCATGGATGGTATTGAGGTTTTCATGATGTCTTCTGTTTTCTCTGCACCAGGACAGACCAGCGTTCATCCCAGAGAAAGCTCTCCTGCGTAAGAGGGCCATGGAAGTGGATAAACCCAAACGCAAGCTGGTACGTTGGTTAAACCTCACGTCAGTCGGTGGCCAAATTTAATGTTTCAGCATACTTTGAATACAATACAGAATCATGGAGGAGTTGGTTTTACACCAATCACATGAACAATTAAAAGCCATTATTTCACCATTCGGTGTGTATTACAAAGCCAAATAAATAATCCATTCCTGTTACTGCTATAAGAAAATTACTTTCAAATGCTGTTTTCATGCAAAATAACAGAAAATAATGCAGATCTTGTTGCATTTCTTAAGATAAAGCTGCTGCAGATTAATTTTGTGTTGTAGTAATCAAACGTTTGCTGCATGATCCTGTGAATTGTGTTGAACAGCTCCAATACCAACAGCAATGTGGAGTAAAAGTTTTTTTTTGTTTTGTTTTGGAAAAGTGGAATAAAGATTTCTCCTCGTGCCGGTCGTCAGGTCAACAGGCTCATTTTGACGGCCATATCTTGTTCTTTTTTGTTTTTCCCTCACTTATAGGAGAGGGACCTTGAGGTGGAGCTCGGAGATGATTACATTCTGGACCTACAGAGTAAGGAAACAGGGTTTTTAATGTCTTAAAAACCCTTGTGAAGGGTTTGGGAGGCGGGCGTGGCAATGACCGCTGGTGGTTGTATCTTTCAGAATACTGGGATCTGATGAACGAGGAGGAGAAGCAGGACAAGGTGCCCGAGATCTGGGAGGGCCACAACATCGCAGACTACATAGATCCAGACATCATGAAGGTAAGCAGCAGAGCTTCATTTTACTTTTTTTTTTTTTTTTAATCAGATTCCACAACCACGTTTCCATCCAGATATAAGGGGAATTCTAAACCAATGTTAGAAATGTTGCAATAATGTTGCGATAATGTGTATTAGATGAGTTTCCATCAGTTGGGTTGAGGGAAATTAACTGTTCCCAAATTCTTTGGGGTGCCGGACCCCCAGAGGGGGTCACCAGAGATCACAGTGCGGTCATGAGGCCTTGGATGATTTGTAGCAAATGTTTCCTAATAGTTAGGTATTGGTTCAGAATTCCACATGAGTGTTACTTCAAATATAAATTCTAACAAAATGCACGACTATGTTCGAATGAATATTAACATGAATATGTTCTAATGTATTGTATGCCTTGAAAACCTTGCTCTCTCGACCATGAAAATAGAACAAATGCAGACAAAACAACCACTAATAAATGCACGAAGAAGAAAATGTATTGCGTTTTTTAAATAGGGGATGTCGGATTGAATCAGGATTGATTTAGGGCTCCTCTGAGCAGGGAAAAAGGGGGAACCCCTGGAGCTATCTGATATTAGGTAAATGGTTTGGTTGGACAGGTTCCACTGATGGTTAATTAGGTACAGGGGGGGTATGGGGGCCAAAGTAGGACATTTTTGTTTGAGACTTTGTTCAAATTACACTTTGTTCAAATGGGAAAATGAATGAGCAGAGCCTCGAGTGGTGTGTTAGGGGTCCAAGAGGGTCCACACACACACACACACATAGAAGCTGAGGTTTTGTGGTTCTGTGTCCAACAGAAACTGGAGCAGCTGGAGAAGGAGGAGGATCTGAAGCAGCGGGCGGGCGAGTACGACTCGGATGAGGAGAGCGAGGACGAGGAGATGCAGGAGATCCGCATGCTGGCCAAACAGATCAAGGAGAAGAAGCTGCTGAAGGTCATCGCGTCCAAGGAGAAGGACATCCACGGGCCCCGCATGCCCAGGACCGTCACCAAGGTGAGTGATGAGAGGCCTGCAGGGGGTGGAGCCACGAGCTGAGCTTGGTCTCATTGGACGGTGTTGTGAAGTAAAGTAGGATGTCAATGCCAAAACCTTCAAATCCTTTTGAGTACGATGAGAAACTAAAAGTCACATTCTGTTACTCCACAATGCTCTCACGATATCTGGATTTCACCACGATGTAATTCCACTGGAAGATGATTTGCGATGATATAGAATTATTGCAGAGAATTTAACCAGCTGTTTTGTTTTTGGTGTCATTGGTGGACAGATGCTAAAAATATAAATGGATATCAGGATATTTGTGGGTCGTTAGAAAGGCTGACAAAGTATTAAAATAATTGAATGAAAAATAAGGTCTTAAATCGCATTAAAAAAAAAATAGGCTGAAATTAGATTTTTAGTTAATTTGTCTGCTTTAATACAAAAGATAGATTGGCAAACATGAATAAATACAGCCCCGGCTTGGCCCCTCCCCTAACACAGGGCTAGTAACCTAGGAAAAGCAGGGGTTAACCGACTGCGCAGCATGGTTAACTTGGTCAAGTCCACCTTCAGACTACTTAACTTCTTGTTTCCCCCCTGGATTTTTCTCCAAATGGAATATTAGGGTTTGGTTAGTCATTGAACATCATCAACCCCATGAAAACCAGTGGTAAGCAAAATAGATTCTCATGAACACTGTGCTACTTACTAGCATCAATAAGAAGGAATGGAGAACCACTCAAACCACATTCTTTTCTAATAAGCTACTGAATGTAATTTAAAAAGCTTATTCAAAGTGATTATATATCATAAATCACTTTGAATAGTGTTTATATATTACTAAACACTAGTGTGACAATTTGATTAGACTCAGATTCAGCTCTGATTCAATACGATTAGATACTTTATTTGAACATATGGTGACACTGTATAAAGCCGCTGCGGCAGAGAGACAGTAGAGAGTGGCTAAGGAAGGGTCTCCACAGCATTTTTTTTTTGATTCATTGAATTACAAGAAACGCATCTTAAATAAAAACACGTTATTATTGGTTTTGCTTGGAGAGACGGGGAGCGGGACGCGCAGCATCTCGCTCCCTGGAGG
>OMKR01045380.1:9963-22481 GCA_900302355.1 Cyttopsis rosea | reverse complement strand
TCCCCCCGCGCAGATGGCGAAGAAGGTTAAGACGATGATGAAGAGCTCCCAGAGGGATATGAACCGCCAGGGCAAGAAGGGAGAGGCAGACAGACACGTCTTCGACCTCAAACCCAAGCATCTTCTGGCTGGAAAGAGGAAATCTGGCACCACGGATCGCAGATAAAACGCACCCGTCTAGACTGTCCGGACCTGGGACTTTTTTTCTTTTTCCAAAGCGAAAGAGTCCATTTCTATTAAAAACAGCTTCTGTACTTCTCTCTGCGAGCCTGTTTTCCCCCTGCAGTAAAATAGATCTATATTTCCTGTTTTACCGGGGAATTCTGGGGTCTTTATGTGACATAAGGGAGGTGACGCCATGCAACAATGGTGAGCTTTTTATGAAAAGAAAAAGTTGTCCCGAAGTAATAACTGATTCAAAAAATGTTGGTATACTGTACTCGTTGGAACTAAGCAAAAGTTGATGAATTGTAGAAAAAGAACCTAACAACTGCAATGGAGTTATGAGCCTGACTGAAGCTCGGCAAGTTATTTGGAGAGCAGGTGGAGTTAAATCGCGAAATTGGAGTTGAAGCGCTTTCCCCAACTCTCACTTGCTAATGATCATTACGCCCTATTATGTCAAGAACGTGATGAAATGACATCGATGGCGTCCTTTGTAGAGATCCTACTCCCTGATATTCCACCGCTGAGGAAGGAATAAATGCAACTGAACCGATGCACCTCCTGTCAGTGTTGTCTTTGGTAGCGTTCATGTACTAAAAGCGCAAGTTGTCTGGGCGGCCTTCAAAATAAAAGCAACCATCGTCGCACACCAGTTCAGAAGTATCAACTAAACATGGGATGTAATGGTAAAATGATATGAGATTTATATAATAATAATAATTATTATTATTATTATAACCATGACAAGGAGAGATTTAACATCATTTCCCATCATTTCCCATTTCCCTGTGTGGGTTTAAGCCACCAACAGCTAAAATAACACTTTTCCTCTAAGTTCCTCTTATTACTAAACGTTTGACATTATTCTGCCCATGTAAACTAATGACGTGTTTTTAAATCGCATCTGAACCGGTTAATTCTGTGGGAAATTTTAAGTTTTTGAGAAATTCTAAGAAATTTTGGCTCTCGTGTGTCAGAATCAAGGGAGTTACTTTTTCTTGCCGTGCTTTTATTTTGTAGAACTCCCGGCCGGAAATGGCCTGGCTGTCTCTCCTCCCATGGAACGAGGAAAGTCTTGTATTTGTTATTAAACGTAACCTTCCGTGTCAACGCTCCGCGGGGGATTTTCACGCACCGACCAGGATGAGCTTCCATCGCCCGCAACGCACCGTGGTCAAGGGTTGAATTTGTAAACAGATTCCGGTGAGTTGGGTTCCGTCGGCGTCCCGGCCGTCTGTCGCGCTAGCCCCGTTAGCACGCCCGGCTATCTCACCCCCACCCCCCGCCGCCGCCTTCTCTCGCCTGTTTTAGTCTGTTAGCGTGCTAGCACTGTTAGCACGCCCCAATGCGCTCAACCCACCGTCTGGCGCGCTAGCCTGTTAGCGTGCTAGCCCCGTTAGCACGCCCGGCTATCTCACGCCGCCGCCCCTCGCCCGTTTTAGCCCGTTAGCGCGCTAGCCCCGTTAGCACGCCCCGGTGCTCTCAACCCACCGTCTGGCGTGCTAGCCCCGTTAGCATGCCCGGCTATGTCACGCCGCCTCTCGCCCGTTAGCACGCCCCGGTGCTCACAGCCCACCGCCTGGCGCGCCGTTAGCACGTTAGCACGCCCCGGTGTATCGTAACCAGTCGTGGTTGTCGCGTCTTGTTCATTCCGTCACTTCGTTGCAAACCGGGGCCGTGGTGTCGTGCCCGTTTCGACCGTGTTTTCTCCTCAAACGTCGGGAGGAGGTGAATGCGATGCACCGGCTGCCTGGCCCTGTCAAGACACAGACACCCGAGCCCGACGCGTTGTTGTTTAACTTTTATTTCAGTGACGTTTGTTCGGTTCGTCTGCTCTACGTCTGATGAAACACTCCACCGTCTGCCCGCCGAGGTGTCCACTCCCCCAACCCGCATGAGGAGGGAACCAGTGACGGCTGGCTCGGGTCGAAACAGCCGCCGTTCCTTTCCCAAGGACACGCACCAGACTGGCTTCCCCTGCACCCGGTCTCCAAACCGCACTTATTATTGTCATTGTTGTTAATGTGATCCTGGCACCATTGGTGTCACCTTGAGAGAAGCCAGACCCAGACCCAGACCCAGATCCAGACCCAGATCCAGACCCAGACCCAGATCCAGATCCAGACCCAGACCCGTGCAGTGACAGTGTTTTCTAAAGCATCCAGCGTGTTTCTCACCCCAGAAACCCCAATTCTCCATATACACCCACACACCCCGATTCATTACATATTTAGATTAATTGCGATGTTTAGATGTCCATCTGAAGTAGGACACGAGAACATGACGTGTTTATTAACTACGTTGAATCAAAGACATTGTAATAAAAAGTATGTATCATATTACAGATGGCGTAGCGCTTTGTCATTAGAAATGCGTCTGCTTGACCTTGAAACCAAAACTAAATTCTCGACATGTTTACACTATTTTTGGCCTCCTGATACGATCGGCGATATGCTACCTAGGAGCTGTTTAGCAGGCGATTTTGTCCAAATTGACTTGCAACTTGATTAACATTGGTTGAGCCGATTACACAATGAAATTATTATTTTGATAACTTTATTATTATTTGTTTGTATTGTTTATTGGTGGTAAAGAGGGGAGGATCCTTAGGAGGTCTTGAAATTTGTCTATAGCGTCGGTACAATTCGGCCGGTTCCCATAAAGTATATGTATCCTGCACTCGGCTGTGCTGAATGGTGGTGGAGGGAGAGAGACAGAGTTCCCAGATAACTTTCGCCCGGATTGTCCCAACCCGGATCTCTCCGTTTTGTGGTTCCAGACGAGCCGTGAGTAGGCGGTGAAGGGAGGAATGCCGGTGGAAAGCGGGAGCAGTGCCGCGGCCCGGCAGGCCAAGCAGAAGAGGAAGTCCCACAGTCTGTCCATCCGCAGGACCAACAGCACGGAGCAGGAGCGCTCGGCCCTGCAGAGAGACATGCTGGAGGGCCAGGTGAGGCTCTGAACTACACATTGGCTGTGGTTTTTTTTTTCTTTTTTTTTTTTTTTTAATACACAAAGATATCATTTTATAAAGGCTTATTTAGGCTCGAAGGAAAATAACTTCAGATATAAATAATGACTTAAGATTACCAATAAAAAGCAAAAGCATTTTTTTTCACAGAAATAGGTAGATATAGATATCAGTTGAGACAAGACTAAAACAACTTCAATGCACTTAAAAGTGCAGTGTGTACAATTTAGCAGCATCTAGCTGTGAGGTTGCTGATTGCAACCAATGCGTGCAGGAGAAGCTACGGTGGCCGCTAAGTACGTGAAAGTCCCTCTCTAGAGCCAGTGTTTGGTTTGTCCGTTCTGGGCTCCTGTAGAAACATGGCGGTGCAATATGGCGGCCTCCGTGGAAGAGGACCCACTCCTTATGTAGATATAAACATCTCATTCTAAGATAATGAAAACACAATTCTCATTTTCATGGGATTATACAGTAGTTAAAACATACTTATGAATATTATATTCCATTTCTGCCAAGTCCGTTCCGCTAGATGCCACAAAATTCTACACACTGCACCTTTAAGAATCAATAAGGCTGAAATGCCTTTTATAAACATATTTGGTAAGTGTAAATAAAGTGTAAATATTGACGTAAATAAAGTCAACATTTATCCTTACAAATGGATTTGCAGTCAACGAGTTGAGATGTTGACTTTTTTGGCACATGCTGAAGATTAATTCATGAATTCATATGAACTGTTGTTGAGGTTCATCTTCTTCATTATGTTTACTGCTGACAGGTTTTATATGGAAAGATGAAGAAAAAGAAAATTACTCGTGAGGGAGTTGAGTAACGTAAGATAATTCACTTTTTCTTGAGTCTGCTGATACGAACCAGATGGCAAAGACTATGCAACCCTTCAGGTTCACAGAGTAACGATCGCAAGTTTGGGTTTTGGTCACGGTTGTTATTAGAATTTGGAGGCCCAGGGTAACCCCCGACCTGAAGTTCTAGCAGCACCCTTGGCAGCGTCATGTTGTCACTCGTGCCGTCACCTTTAGCCTACGAGTAAGCGCTGTGGACTTAAGCCTAAGCCAATTAGTCTGTTGGGTGTCCGTTTAGAGGGCACCTCAAGGTTTATGTTGTTGTTGCCCGCTAAGCAGGTTACCATCACCGGGTGGTCAGTTTTGTTTTCGTTTTCTTCATCCCACCCGCTTGTGTTCAGAATCCATCCATCCATTTGCACAACACTTAGCCGGGTCTGAGAGAGAGGGAGAGATGAGAAAATGTCCGCCATCGCTTGCTTTTTGAGGGAGGTGCGATTGTTTTGTATCCCGTTAAATTAAGATGCAAGATGGTGGATACGTACAAATCCGGAGTCTTTTAAAACAGTTATGTAATCAGTCACAGACTTACAACAACAGAGGGTGTTACACCAAGTCTAAGACTACAGTTTTTCTCCACAGCCTTTAACGTAACCGCACCATGTAACAAAGAAAAAGTAAAGTTGGTCTGGTGGAACGAAGCACGGATTTATAGCTCCATTTGCAGTCTTGGCGCCTCTGAAACCTCCCGGCCATTCATCTCGGCCAAGTTTCTCCTGCTGTGAAAGAACAAGGAGATCAGGCCACAGCTCCCACCGCATGGCTCTGTGCCTGTTGATTAAGTAAAAGGCAAACAGCTGACTGAGAAAAGGGGCCGACCAGCCACCTTCACTCACTGTATTTTTTTTAAACAATGCTTCTCGCAGGGACAAATAAGCACCTGCATAGCATACTGATAGCATATCACAGCAAAGCGAAATGGACTTCAAGGACGTGGTTTCAATGGAGATCCTCGTTATTTAACCAGATATTGTGATCATAATTGTAATACTATAATAATTCATAATGATTGAGTATTCCAGATATTCTGAGTAACCGGTCAACTGAATATTTATTAATCTGCACTTTGACTAAATGAACCCTTGTTCTACTGCCTATGTTCCGCTGTTAATGGTTGTGGAAACTACAATATTAATGCATTAAAAAAACAAATATTTCAGTGATGCATTAAGAATCCATTAAAAGGTTTTAATCTGAGTTTTTACTCCTTATACTTCTATTTATACTACTTGGCTACAAGTAGAGGTGTACACTCTAGTCTCTATACTGTAGCTGTCCAGGTTTTGGCCAAGCAGTAACAGGCCTTTTCTAACTGGGCGTAATAAAAACCATTTAATCCCTTCCTTATGACTTTTGTTTTTCACACTGGTCCTCTTCTTGGTCCTAGTCGTCTGATAATCTGGAATCCTTCCTGAGAATGGAGGTAAGTTTCAGGCGCTCCAGGAGTCTAGCATTCAGATTGTCAGAACGTAGTGAATTTCCTCAAGTAGTTTTTCTGATTCTGTTGATTTGTTGTTGTTGTGTGTGATTGTTTAGCTGTAGCTATAGTTATGTGCTGGTGTTGTACTGTTCTGATTTGGTTTTACAGTAAAGGAGCCTCTGTTTTGGGCAATTCTAGAATTCATGTTGAACATTGAACTGAACGTTTCAGGGAGCTGATTACGTAGGAAGTACCCGCTAGACACCCATGCTGGATTTTAGCATAATTAATTTGACAAATTTCTGAGAAACAACGTCAAGGTCCTGGAGAGAGTTTGATTATGTTCCTTGAAAGTGCTTGAATTCCATTATATTGTACTGTATAGACCCTAAAATACTTTCTTGGATGACATTTTAAATTCCAATTTTAAACCGGGGAGTTAAATAATTAATGAATAAATATGGCTTCATGAAAAGGAAGATATGGAATTTGTTGAACGGTTAGCAGTTTTGGAAGTAATTTCTTACATGTGTGTACAAAGTAATTAATAATTTACAATAACTCAATATTCCCAAAATATATGATGTACTGTAACACTAGTTTCCACCACATAAATCCACCTCAGACAAATCATTTGAAGCACATGCGTTGTCATTTTAAAAAGCATCATGCTGCATTTGTCATCTGGTTTGCTGCCACAGGCTCCAGGTTCCAGTAGTCCAATGTAGAGAGCATTCTGCTGTTACACTATGTCCTGTTTCTGTCACTTCAATGGTCTTGTTCATACACCTCAATGCACTGCTCCAGGACTAATTGCAATGCAGCAACAAAACACACAGGAGCCCCTTACACTAGGCATGGTCTTGGTCTGCACGAGGTCAAGTTGCTTGCTATATTTAACAGAGACAGTATTACTATTGAGGAGGCAAAGCAACTGTTTCGACCCTGAATGGGAAAATCCATAAAGCAATGATGCGGCAGCTCCAATGGTGTACGGCAGTGTGCCAGGCAGCAGAACTAGTGTCTAGTCTAGTGTTGTTACTCTGGATGTAAATGCTCAGTGGGCGCTACCAAGATGGCGATGGCATCAATCTGACTTCTTTGCTTTGCATTTGGCTGATGGTGCCCGAGCTTTCTGTGCCACTTGCTCCCGTTATTGATTGTTTTGTCTGGTTTGTAACAGGAGTTTGTCGCTGTGTCCTTCCTCCAGAGATAAAGGAGCTTTATATTGTTCTGTTCCAGTAACGGCACCAGAATGAATTTATATCCGCTTGAAGGCAGCAAAAGCTCATCCTCATATTAAGTTTCATGGACCTTCTAACATAGCACTGAGATTTTACAAACTAATATCGCCATATCTCCCAGGTCATGTTGAAATTTTCCTTTGTGTTTGACCTGAGAGCGGGTCCGTTTTAAATTTCTGCTTTGGGAGGTTGGGACTTTGTGCCTTGTGCCACCACATTTTTACTGCCAAGGCTGATTCTGAGTCCGAAACATTAGGTATTGTCCGACAGTGTTGATCCCAATCATTTCTTTGACTGAACAGACCATTATTTTGGGAGTATTTAGAACATAATGATTAACATATCATAATTTTTTCTCGATAAGAGACATTAGCATATTACTATTTGTCAAAAAGGCTGATCAGTGTTATACCCCTCTGATCCCTACTTTACCCCTCTGAACTCTACTATCCCTCCGACCTCTACTATACCCCTCTGACCTTTACTATACCCTTCTGCTACCTTCTACTATAGTCCTCTGATCCCTACTATACCCCTATGACCTCTTCTATACCCCACTGATCCCTACTGTACCCTGTATCTGTACTACAGTATACTATTTACCTGGCCACTCTGGGGATTCAATCTGTCACACCTGCAACCAAAACCAATCTGTATCTGCCAGCACCCCACATTAGGAACTTAGTTTGATTCCCTCACGTAGTTTGATACTTGCAGGCTTTCTCAGTCCCTCTGGTTTCTAATGTCCTCATGTAGTTTGATGTCCTCTGGTTTCTAATGTCCTCATGTAGTTTGATGTCCTCTAGTTCCTAATGTCCTCATGTAGTTTGACGCCCTCTGGTTAATGTCCTCACGTAATTTGACGCCCTCTGGTTCCTAATGTCCTCATGTACTTTGACACCCTCTGGTTTCTAATGTCCTCATGTACTTTGAGTCCCTCTGGTTTCTAATGTCCATGTATTTTGAGTCCCTCTGGTTTCTAATGTCCTCATGTAGTTTGAGTCCCTCTGGTTTCTAATGTCCTCATGTAGTTTGACGCCCTCTGGTAATGTCCTCATGTAGTTTGACATCCTCTGGTTTCTAATGTCCTCATGTAGTTTGACGCCCTCTGGTTTCTAATTTCCTCATGTAGTTTGAGTCCCTCTGGTTTCTAATTTCCTCATGTAGTTTGAGTCCCTCTGGTTTGTAATGTCCCTACTCTATGTAGTTTGACGCCCTCTGGTTTTTTAATGTACTCACATGGTTTGATTCCTTCTGGTTTTCTCCTGCAGGACTCCAAGCTGCCCCTGTCTCTGAGGAGCAACCTAATGGACCTGTTTGGTCAAATCGAGAGAGAGTTTGAGAACCTCTACATAGAAAACCTTGAATGTAAGTTGGTTGTGAGATTGAGCTGTTCCTCAGGCAAATTTGAATGCTAGAATACTTGCTTAAGTCAAGTCAACTTTGAATCGCAGTTACAGTCCCGAAGGGCTGGTGTTAATTCTGCTCTTTATTATTGTATTATTACTCTTTTATTATTGGCCCAGTTTTGAAGATTTAGATCCCAGATGTTTGTTGAAAAGTGCACAGTCATTTGATCATTGACTTCTCTTTAGTGCGCAGAGAGATAGAGACACTTAACGACCGCTTGGCTGCTGAAGGGCAGACTATCGAAGGAGGAGATTTGGCCAAAGGAGCGCTTAAAACTAAAGGTAACTGTCTTTCACTTAAGTTTGTGAAATAATGAATTTTCAAATTGTGTGTACATATGGTTAAACCTAAAGTGGTAATCTGTAAGATAAGAAGAGTCTGCCTTTCCAGGCACACGCAATAAGCTGCGGTGAATTTGATAAAGCAGTGTAGCTAGTTGTGGTCAGTAAACCAAAACCAAAAAAACATCCCCACCACCTCAAGTGACCAAGAAAAAGAAACTAATCAAGAAAGAAAACTCTGGAGAAAATAAAGTGGTCAAATGCAGATGATCACAGTCCATTTTATGTATTACCACTTTTAAGTACAGAATTTTCATTAAATTGGAGGTATTTGTTACATATTTTTTTCCCCTGTAACAAAGCATTTGATTGTTGACTGTTTCACAGCAAGTCACAGTACAAGCCAGCTGTCACAAAAACTAAAGACAACGTATAAAGCCTCTACGAGCAAGGTAAGAATTGTTTTATTATTTTTTTGTTCATTTAGAAACAACATATTTTTTGCTGTCATTGACACTTTCATGTTATACAAAATGTTTTTGAAAACAAACTGGTGAACTGATCAATCACTGAAAATATCCTATCTCATTACCAGTTATTACCGTAACTGAAAATCTGAGAATTTGTGTCTCATACTTGTTGAGTGACTATTCAGTACTCTGTCAAAAATTCCTTTATTGGTGCATCCCTATTTCCAATTTTATTCTACTATGACGGTGATTATTCATAATTGGAGTAGAACTGGTGAGTGTTCTTCTGAATTGTTTCAAAGACATTACCTAAATTTTCAGTGGTCTCTGGCCGGTCTCACCCACGCCTGCGTTCATGATAACTTGACCTTTTTGTTATTTATGAAAAAAAAGCAATGCTGTCTTTTTCACCTTTTGCTCTTAGCCGCGTTCAAACTCTTGCTATGCCAGAGTAGGTGGATCCCGCAACTTCAGCGTAACCGGTTGGGAGTTGTGGGGTGGAGACTCATGGGTAACTTGTTGATTTCTCCCCCCCTGTGTGCCAATATGCATGAGCAGCCCAGCCAGGGAGTTGACCCAGCCTCCCCAAGGCACTTGGTCATTCAAATGTAGGAGTTGAGTTTCTATATAGATTTCATTTTTTTCCTCTGTGAGATATAACATTGATCCAGTATCTCACTAACATTCCTACCAGTTACGTTGCGCCTGCGCTTAATCCAAGTATGCGTTTACTTTTACATAATGGCCCACAACAACAGAGATATCTTTACCATACAGCAGCTGTTGGTACCAAAAAAATGCCTTTTCCACCCTGAAAGAAGCACGATTCAAGGGGCAAAGGGCATTTTATTTCCTGCATTAGGTGAACATTGCTTCATGATGGCACAGTTAGCGTGTGGTCTGTTGAAAATAGAGCTGTCAAAATTATTACATAGTTGCTTGATCGCAATTATTTTAGCAGATCATGATAATTTTGTAAAATCGTTGTCCAACACGATTCAGGACATCTGGTTACCCTACTCATGTGTTCTACTAGGGGGTTTTAGATATCAAAGACACATTATTTTAAAATTGAATTAAATATCTGCCTTCTATTAGACTATTTTTGGAAACATTATTCTGGGAATTCAACCTCTTTTCAAAATGATAGGATCGGACACATCAGACCGCTCACTAACGATGTGCGCTCGAGGCCATTAACTGCTGGGTGTGTTAGAACACACTGCTAGGACAGTTCATACAAGCTCATTTTGCAATGCATCGCATTTCCTTAAATCTACTCATGCTCATGCCTGTCGCTTATTTGTTAAATGTAGCATCCTGCGCCTATGTTACATTTATACAAGGCTGGTATTCCCAATCATTTTCAAGTCTAAAATGTGACGCGCACATTTTTAGATTTAGTTTTTATCCACTTGTCAAGCAGCATGAATCATTTTAGTGATCTGGCAGCAATCCACCTTGAAAACATTGATATTTAAGAAACTAAATTCATCATTCATGGCATTCCCATTGCAAAGATAGTCAAGCCATTTTATTTTCATACTGCTATTGGATCATTATCACTTTTTATTATAATCATAGAAACTTCAGCTACATTGTATACACAACTGAAGTAATCTACTATTTCTTTGACAGAAGACAGAATTTTAATGTGTCCAGAATCCAGGGTTGCCACTGGTTGGCCCTTTCAATTCCATATTAATATTTGCTGTTGGTCATATTTCATTAATTGTAATCTACTAATCTAAAGAGAGATTTTGTTTGCCTGTTTGGTCACTTAATCTTTTTATTTATTTTTATTTATTTACAAAACAAACACTCTTCTAAGAGGTTCAAGGAGCAAATCTTATTGATCAAGGTCTGCTCCTGAGGTGTATCTCTTTGGGAAGTCATGGACCCCCAAAGAGATAAACAGCAGATCTCAATCCCTTATTCGGACTGCACAATTTGGTTTTTTTTGTCGTCAAATAGATTAGTCAATCCGGTTTTCTACATGTCTTGGTTTCCAGACAGGGCAAAAGAAAAACATCCTCTTCAAACAAATCACAGTGCTTAAAGGTACAGTGTGTAGAATTTACACTAGCAGTGAGGTTGCAGATTGCAACTAACTGAATTCCCCTCCATGTCCGTGGGGGTGCAAAATGGTGGCGTCTGTGGAAGAGAATCTACGGTGGCTGTGAAAAACGTGAAAGTCCCTCTCTATAGTCAGTGTTTGCTTTGTCCGTTCTGGGCTACTGTAGAAACATGGCGGCGTGCGTGGAAGGGGCTCTTGGCCCCATGGAGATATAAACGGCTCATTCTAAAGTAACAAAATCACGATTCAAATTTTCATGGGATTATACAGTAGTTAAAACATACTTATGAATATTATATTCCATATTCCATTCCATTTCTGCCAAATCCGTTCCGCAAAATGCCACTAATTCTACACACTGCACCTTTAACTTATTTTTGGTATTTACATCTTTGCCACACTATTCCTTTTGACCACGACTTCTAACCGCAGCGGGACAACATTGTGTAGTCTGAGGGCGGCATTAAGACTATATTTGCTCTTGAACTTCAATTCACTCAGCATTCAACTTGAAAAACGTTTGGGAATCCCCAACTTGATCCAGTTTGCTACTTGCTAACAATCAGCAATGCCATGTGGAATGGTTTTCCACTCAGTTTTGCAGTAACACAAAATACTAATTTTTTTATATCTTTTATATAATACACAAAACAGTGTTAATTCAGCAACTCAAACTTCCGCAGGTTGAAACATTTGAATGCTGTGCTTCCTTCTACATGTACAGTGAGGTTCCTTTTCAAATGTATGATGTCGTCCTCTATGCTGTCTGCCTCCTTTTCAGTTGGAACTTGTTTAGTGGTCTGTGTCAAAAGAGGGCCGCTGGTCCAGTTTGTATCATCCCAATCTTTAATGTAAACACCCCCTTCTGACGGCCTGTTGACTGTAACAAACATATTCTTTTGGTTTCTGATGTTCTACCGTAACCTGACGTCCTCCCCTTTATCCCCCATTTTGAGTGTTTTCCTTTCGCAGCCTTGCATTTACAGTCATAAGAGTTTTGATAAATGCAACATACAGCACTGATATGCCTGTCCTCATTTGGGCCGACACCAGCTCTGGGTTAAATAATGTTTGCTGTTTAATTAGCGTTTGTTTTAATATTCGTGATACTAGGGTTGCCGCGGTTAACGGTGTTACCGGTGTTACACGGTGTTCGGGCAAACACCAAATTCAATTACTTGCCCACTGCCCCCACCAGTGTTTGGCTTTAAAGAAAAAATAGAAATAAAACCCATTTAGTTCATTTTCGCGTATCAGCGCCCACGTTCATCAAATAAAAAAACTAATTTGTTAAATACTAAGCGTGTTATCAATAGTCGGACAGCGAAGCGACAATTATAAAGTGAAAGTGTCTGCTCCGCCCACAGTGTGGGCCCAGCACAGTCTAGCGGAGTATTTCACTTATCATAGAGGTTATTACACATGCCCTGAATGTTTTATGGATAGCCCTGGATCTAAAGTAGCCAGCAGAGAAGGAGCGATTGGGACCTGCCTCCCATCTCCATGCGCAATTTGCGCCCGCGATCTCCGTCCGCTGCTCATCCCCGTGCCCCGTTCCTCTAAATAACACATTGAGAACATTGTGTTTTTATTTTATTTTACTCCGAAACAAAATAAGCA
>OMKR01045376.1:10545-22375 GCA_900302355.1 Cyttopsis rosea | reverse complement strand
GTTGGGATTTGAAAATAATGGAAATGCTGGAAATGTCCAGCAAGTTGCACTCAGCAGCAAAACCTTATGGCTGTGTTTGCGCTGTCAGTGCAATTTATTTTGTGAATTTGCCCCAAAGTCTTACAAACATACTGTATGTTTCTATCAACAGGAAGCAGAACAGTACAGCACGAAACTGTTCATTTTAAAGATTGTGACTACAATATTAATATATATTCAACTTTTGCTTCACATAAAAGTAGGAATCACAATCCTCATTGCCTTGAAGAATTTAAACATTTTTGCTTCTTTATTGAATCACAAACACAAACATGGCTCACACACACTGTGTGACACTCCATCATTATACAAAACACATGTCACAAAGGGAATCTACAGATGATGAGCAGTGCCCTCTCCAACAAATGTCACAATCACAACAAACATATGTACACTGTGTGACACTCCATCTCCCTCAGTGTACGGAAAACATGTCAGATGATGAGCAGAACCCTCCCCAAAATCTGTCACAAACACAATAAGCATATGGTGACATACTGTATTTCAGACGTATTCAAGTCAGGCAACAGAAGATAGTAGTTGGTTGGTAGATGAAAATGAAGTTACTTCTGATGGTATAACCACAAAAGGCCCTTGCCACGTAGGGAGCAACACTAACCTTCTTTCCCGGTGCGAATTGTCTCAGTTGCACCCCTTTGTCGTATAAGCGGCGCTGACTTTCCTGAGCCTGGAGCAAATTCCCCCGTGATAGCTGCCCCAGCGCATGTAACTTTGCTTGCAAGTCCGGTATGTACTGTATCTCGTTCTTACTGGTGCTAGGACCTTCCTCCCAGTTTTCCTTAATTAGGTCTAACACGCCCCGGGGTCTCCTGCCGAAGAGGAGTTCAAAGGGAGAAAATCCTGTGGAGGCCTGGGGAACCTCCCGCACCACAAACAGAGCGATCAACCACTTGTCCCAATTACCGCTGTCGTTGTGTATGAACTTATTTTTCATTTTATTTTTAGCATTTTATTAAAGCGCTCCACCAGACCGTCGGTCTGGGGATGGTAAACGCTGGTACGAATTGAGCGGACGCCCAGTATTTCTTAAAGTTCCCGCAGTGTGCGTGACAAAAAGGAAGTGCCCTGGTCAGTCAGGATGTCCTTCGGAATCCCGACTCGGGAGACGACCTGAAACAGTGCCTGCGCCACATTTTTGGCTGTAATTCTGCGTAGGGGCACTGCTTCGGGGTATTGGGTTGCATAGTCCACTAGGACTAATACAAAATGATGTCCACAAGCACTGCGGTCTAATGGCCCGATGAGGTCCGTACCAAGTCTTTCGAACGGAGCCTCAATTAGTGGGAGGGGCCTCAACGGTGCTTTTGGCGAAACCGAGGGTTGATCAATTGGCATTCAGGACACGAGGCACACCACTTGCATACACCTGCCCAAATGCCCGGCCAATAGAAGCGGGCCATTATCCGCTGTAGTGTCTTATCGTGTCCGAGATGACCGGTCATCGGGTTAAGGCTTTTCGGAACCAATAACTGGGTTACTTCTTCCCCTGACTGAGTGTCACGGTTCACTCGGTATAACCTGTCCAAAATCACAGAAAAAATAGGGGTGAGTGAGCGCTGCATCTGGACGTACCAAGGCCCACACGTAGGGTATCGTTAATTAGGGTGTTAATTCAGCCAATTCGGGACAGCTGTGCGGCCATGGGAATGAAGCTGTGCTGCTGTCTGCAGCCGCAGCTTTACCGAGTCCACAAGCATAGTCAGAGTAATTGAGCTGTCACAGCTCACTGACATATACCCATTGGCTATGTGTTATTATTGAAGAGACTAAAGTTCACAAGTTAACGCTACCAGATGGAATCCCTAGCACTGTAGACAAACTTTTGGCAGCTGCACAGGATCATTTTCAACTCCAAGGGAGTATTACTGTTATGTACATGGACAAAGATTTTGATGACCAGTTCTTCACTCTAACGTCAACAGATGTGGTCAAGGACAAAGACACAATCAAATTATTTAAAACAGAAACATCAATGAGGCTGCTGCTTCCTCCCCTACAGTGCCAATGGATGTCTTTCCAGGATGACAGTTCCTCAGTTAGTTCATCCGACACCATCATTTTACCACAGTCCCCAGGCTATTGATCAGAACCTTGGCCAACTAATTTTGTGATGCCCACCTTTTCGTATAATGTCTAAATGCCCCTTCAAGCAGGAAAGAAGGCTTATGTAAGTGATGGCTCACTCCTTCAGAAGCCAAGCGTGAAGTCTGACATACTTGAGAAACTTGCTGAAGCAATATTCCACTACACTGCCTATCCCACTGGTCTTCAAATACAGGCTGTTGTAGAAGCTCTAATAAAAAAAGAATCCATGCAGCAGCGTTTTCAGGTGGCAGCAGCATCTTAAATACAAGATGGCTAATCACTGTTCTAAAATGAGGCGTGAAGTAGCTTGTGAGAAAAATCCTGCAGAAAACAGTCTGGAGGTAAAGAAGAAGAACAACACTAAGGTGATTCAAGCGAAAATGGGTAAAACATTCTCCTATGGAAGGCTTGAGGTTGTGAGTGGTAGTCCAGCTGCTAATGATTTCAAAGAGAGATGGCCTGCTTTGTTTAGTGAAGCTGAGGTCGGTGAATCTATGAACCCTTATAAATGTTACCTGCTCCATTGGGCAGCAACAATAATTTGTTTTTATATAAATAAACCCTCAACCTTGCATACCCCGCAACACTGTGCTACACGTTTGAGGTGTTTTAGAAACTTTTCCTAGAACTGTATTAAGCTCTCCCCAAAAGTACACGCTTTAAAGTTGAAGTTGCTGTCTTAAATGCGATTGCCATGGCAAGTA
This sequence comes from Cyttopsis rosea, assembly GCA_900302355.1. Taxonomy (NCBI): domain Eukaryota; kingdom Metazoa; phylum Chordata; class Actinopteri; order Zeiformes; family Parazenidae; genus Cyttopsis; species Cyttopsis rosea. The sequence goes on along the minus strand of OMKR01045376.1, from coordinate 19,526 downwards.
CTGTATGATATCAGCTGCTGGTACACCCGAACTCACTTCTCTATCTTGCAAATGACTGTAACTTACAAAGACACAGTGCAGCTCCAATGGACCCTCCGCTCACATACAGCAGCTTGTCTTTATATGGACCTTCCACTGTCCAGACACACAGACGTGTAGTGGCTTTCTTCAGTTTTGACTCTGTGGAGTCTGTGTTGGATGTAATATTGGATGAAATAATCGCTGTGGAATGATAATGTATTGTGTACCAGTGTGAATATCAATATCCCTTTCATTATAACCACTTGGCCCTAATTGTATGTAGGGCACTTGACAAATGTGGGGCTTTAGTGATGCTGTCCTGCTCGCCCCCTTGTGGAGAAACGCCAAGAAGCACCTTGTCTTTGAGTTCAACTTTGCCCTGAACTAGTTGTGGGAAGTTGTCTGTCTGAAATGTTTTATGTTTCATGTCAACTAAGGCAGCTGGTCTTTCTGTCATTGATGTTTATTAGAAATAAAGGGTGAAGATTTTAATGGCATATTTAAAGTGCACTATTCCAGAGTGCAGGTTTGAATGTAAGAATGAAAAGCACCATATCAAATCTGTGTTGGATGCAGTGGATTTGTCTTTAAGGTAATATTGACACACAAATATTTGCAATATTTACTGATAAATTGATGACTGTTTTAACTTTGATACAGTATAATAATTGGAGACAAGAACATCCCCAGGTCAAAACGTAAAATACTTTAGTGTATTAGAAATATAATTTAAGTATACAAACATGATTACACGTATACTTTTACTGTTTGTGCTTAATTTACAGTATATTTCACACGTACCTTTAAAAAGTGGACATCAAAATAGATGTAATTAAGTTCAACTTGAATGTACTAAATATAAATATACTAATTCTGCAATACTTTAAGTGGTATTTCAGTGTACTTTAAAAAAGTGTACTTTATTGTAAGTGTATTGTAAATTGTACGTAAGTGTACTTTTAAAAATTATACTAAATTGAAGATACTTAATGTGGTAATTTAGTGTACTTATGGAAAGTATACATATTTTCAAGTCATTTGTACACTGTTAGTATGCTTTATTAAAGTGTACTTTAATTTCACTTTATTAGAAGTGTATTAAGTATACTTAATAAAAAGTGCACTTTAATGTAAGTTCATTTTAAGATGTACTTCAGTGTACAGTGTACAGTGGTAATTTAGTGTACTTATGAAATTCATTTTGCTAAAAGTGTATTGTAGCATACTTACATGAAGAGTACTCAAATCCAAATTAGTTTTAAGTATAAGTACGTAGTTAAGTTGAAGTACTATACACTCATCTCTGATCACCTGCGAGTAGCATATGAGAGGAGGGATGGAAAAGGAGATAAGGACTTTCAGCTTTGCAGGCCTTTGTTGTCTCCGCAAGGCCAGATGCGCACCCCTCCTTCTCCCCCTCTCTACCTGTCTCTCTCTCCCTCTCTACCTGTCTCTCTCTCTCTCTACCCATCTGTCTCTCTCTCAGACCAAATAAGGCACATCCTGTTAAACCAGTCTCGACCAACCTCCTTCCTTTTGTCTCTATCTCCAGCGTTAAACCCTCAGAACACTCTGACCCTTTGGTCTCCTGCTGGCCAGCAGTCGCTTTCAGGAAACTCACTCGGCCGAACAACCAAGGCTCTAATATTAAATCACAACAATAATAAAATACATTAGAACCTATATGTAACTACTATTAGTATATATGACTATGTTATGCTTGTTTTTTGTCATAACCTGCAATAATAGATTAATACTTGAAAAATTTAAATTATGTTTAGCGGAGCGAGCGCCTGGTGCGAGGCTGTCTGCGAGTGGAGGCTGTGAGCAGACAGTGTCTGCGAGGACAGACACCCTCGCCGCTGTGCTGATCTCACTACGGGGAAGTGAGATCCGATGTCTCAAGACGCATTCTGATGCCAGTCACTTGGGATCAGATCACCCGAGACACATTCTAATGCCAGGTGTAAACAGGGCCAATGTCAATCAATGCATTGGGGAAAATAGCGACCATAAATGTAAAAAAACCGAAGTCGCTTGTCAGATTTTCCTAACAAGCAACCATATTTTTTAAAACAAACCCCAAAAAACGCAACCTACAATAATCAGATTTTTTCAAGAGCCTTAAAAAGAAGAAACCCAAAGTCACGTATTATAAGCGGACTTGGCAACTCCTTGGTTCCCACATCCAATCAGTGTGACGTATCACTGGGTGCCAATCGGCGTCCAATCACAATGTAGTAGTTTGTGCGCCAATTGCGGTGTAGCCGGCGGATATTATTTGAAATTGAGCACCCAGACTCCAGAGGACATCAATATGTCTCAAGGTCTAACAATGTTTGGATTGTTCTATTTTCAAGGTGGGTCCATTAGAGCAGAAAATACATCCGTCGTACGGGATGTATCCGGGAATGTGAAAATGACAGTTACCTGCAGGGAAGACCTCGAGTCGGAGCCAGGCTGGATAGAGGTGATGTGGCCTGACAAACGGAGACAACAGCACGAGCCGAAGCCAGTTGCCATTTGTGAGAGGTAAGTTCCAAGTAGTGAAATTATTCAGAATTACTCTCTAACGTTGGCTAACTTTGGTTATAGTCTCTAGAAATGTAATGTTACTGATGATAAAGTAGTGGAAAGAGTTACATTCAGAATTTTGGACAGTTTACACTGACTTCGGGGTGGTTGAAATTCTTTTTCGGGACATTTCCGGGACGGTGGTGAAAAAAATAGAATGGAGCCTTGCGTTCTAATAAATTGGAATGGAAATTTTGAATTCAATAGTTTTGACTCAATTTGTCCACAATTTGAGTTATCAATATAATGTGATGTGTGAACACAGAAAGTTGTATTTTCAGCTCTATTTTTTCATTTTCAATAAATAATGTAGAGTATTGCAATGTATCACAATATGTACTGTATCACAATGTATCGCGATGCGAATCATATCGTGACCCATGTATAGGTGGGAGCGGTGATGGTGCATAGGGGAAAGGCCTCTGGGAAACGGGTGGCATAGTCACTCACGACCAAGATGTACTGATGACCACCGCTGCTTTTCACCAGAGGGCCCACAATGTCCATGGCAATCTGTTGTGGAGAAATCAGTCTTCGATTCTTAATCAAAAACAGCATTCAAGGTAGAGTTGAGTTAACAGATAGACAGATAGACAAAGTAACATAAGCCGAGCTGCTATGCAGAGCATCTGACTCTCTCAGCCCCAGCTCACAGTTTAAATACATTTGGATGTACATTTGGCTCCCTTGCATTCTTTTCTGGGGGGAGGGTCTTCCTGTTTTCTCCACCATTAAGTTCAGTTTCCCCCTCTCTGTCAAGTCCCCACCCCTATTCTTGGTTCGTAAATATTGGTGGCGAACCGAGGCTGAGTCTAGTTTAAAAATATATGGCTCCCACTGGTCTGGCAGCAAGCCAGATTTATTACACATAAAAATATATGTGTCACCCGTGAATACTGTGGTTGCTTTTCCTTGCTATACATAAAGCTAAGTCTCCGCAGTGACCGCCGAAAAGCTCGGTCAGACTTGCGGGTGGGGCACGTTTTCTGACATGTGGGGCATGTGGTGCAATGTCTGTGTACATAGAGTGATGCTGTCATCCAACGAGGCACATTACATTAAAAACACCACAAAAGCCTGAACGTAAGAGCTTAGAATTCAGCACAGAATTCATTGCAAGTTCAGCAGTTTTGTCCATAAAATAAGATGACAAAAGGAAGCCAGTAAGAAACTTTTATTCAATGGAATAACTGGCAAATGACAAGAAATAACAGTGTGAGCCGCTGCAAACAATAAAAACCAAAAAGTGTGAGCTTGTGTAAACAATACATAACATTAGAATGTGAGCTCCTTTTAACAAAACATCAAGTGCAAGCCCCAGTAGTGCAAACATCTAGTTCCAAAGTATGAAACATACTGTGCAACAAAAGCAATAATAACTAATAAATGAATAAAACTTTCACTTGTTATGCTTAAAACAAAATCTACCAAACTACTTTGTATTCTGTATATAGTACATTTCATAGTTTATTTCATTTCAATTCATTTCATAGTCAGTTTACCCATAACAAAGCATCAGTTGTTGTATTTCTTTTACGAGCTGCTTGGCATCAGCTTCAGGAAGCTGTAGCAGGTCGTGAAACTTGTAGACATGTTTTTGTTTGCCTGTGTCTCCTTGCAAATTTCTTCCAGCCTTTGGAATAATGCAGTGTCAACTGGATTTGGTTCCTGACTTCGCTTTCTCTTGTTATTCTCATGCGATGATGTCCCAGGTGGACTCGGAGGACGAGGGCTTGCCACATCAGAGGAAGATAGTGTAGCTTGATGCAGGTGAAGAAGGATGATTGACAGTGTGAAGTACCAGCCTTGCCATCATCTTCTGGTGGCTGGAACAACAAAGGAGCCACATGCAAAGGGCTGGCAGTGCGACTCAATAGCTGCCAAGTTATTTTTTGTGCATATTAAATTACGAAGTAGTCAATAAAAACATGAATAATTTATTATCAACTGGGTTTCAAATGACCTCATCTGTCATCATATTACCAATGTTAGTAATTGAGGTTGGTCAGTTGGCTTGGATTTTGTTGTTCTTTCACACTCTCTTTCTCTCTCTCTCTGTCTCTCTGTGTATATTTTTCAAAAAACGTCTTTTTAGTAAATATTTATATGAGCCGTATTGAAGAAATGTCCAGCTACTTTCCAAATACCAGAATGTTAAATAAGATACTTACCATCTCATTACTTGGGTAATTGGTCACCGTTTCTCGTGATTAATATATTCCCCAGACGCCGAAGAATTGGAGGATTCACCCTGGCATCAGCAGCATCCCCACTCCATTTGCTAATGGACTTGTTTTGGGCTCTAACAAATCGGTCTCGCATGGACCTCCACTTTTACTTTGCTGCCATCCACCTCACATTCAATTCCCGTCCAATCTCCTCCCAGCTATTCTTGGAGCAATTGTTTGTCCTTGTGCCCGGGCGAGGTTACATTATAGACATGTTTATAATTTCTCACCAATACGGACAGAAGGCTCTGTCCGTATACGTATTTAACGTTGAGCATAAATGAGCCTTAACACTACATAATATAAGACTTCTGTGACCCTATAAGGGCCCATAAATCTCCTTTGCAGCTTAGGGCAGACACCCCTTTTCCTAACCCATACCAACTCCCCCTCTGAGTAGTACTGCCACTTGACCCTAACATCAAAAGCTTCCTTCTGCCTACCAGAGGCCTTTGCCTGATGCCCACAAAGATCCTTGAAGAACATAATGTCCATTGGGAGAACTATCTCCTGCCCAAATACAACCTTATAGGGTGTAAATCCTGTGCTCGAGTGCCCACTGCTTCTATAGGCCAACATCACAAAGGGCAACAGTGCGTCCCAATTGGCCTGGTTCTCCTCTACAAACAAGGACAACATAGACAACAATGCGGGTCTTTTGTGTTTAGCAGCTGGCACACTTCTTTAAACAAGTTTGACTCAAAATTTCGCCCTTGATTGGTGTGAATGGTATGGGGGGCCCCGAGTCGACAGACCCAGTGCTCTACCAAGACATTTGCCACTGTCTGAGCTTCCTGGTTGGGGAGAGGAAAAGCCTCTGTCCACTTTGAAAACTACTAAGAAGATAATAACTAAGATGTACTTGTTTCTATCGGGGGTTTCCGGCAGTGGCCCTAAGATGTCTAACGCCACCCATTCGTATGGCCTTGAGGCTACTGTAGACTGAAAAGGGGCACACAACTGCTGTCCAGTTGTCTTTTGGGAACCACAGTCTGCACCAGTCTTCCACCAACGCTTGACATCCCCAAACCACCCCGGCCAGTAGAAACGTCCTTCACCTTGGCTTGCAAATTCTGTACCCCCAAGTGTCCTGCAGTAACTGAATCGTGCAACTGTTCTAATACTTTTGGCACCAGGGATTTGAGGACAACAACTTGAACCTGTTTAGCTGCATCCGAATTTATGGGTCGTAGCCTCACCAACCTAGCACCCTGTACCTGCAAATGAGCCCACACTTGTGCAAACCTCTGCAACTCACTAGGAGGCTGCACACACTCATGCTCACCCCCCTTAGGAGCAATGAGTTGTTGCAACTCAGCATCCTCTCTGAACCTGTACTCATTTTCCCTCCTACAACACAACAAAGCATATGGCCTGAACAACTGGAGACTCCCCCGTCTCTCTTTCCGTCGCAGTGGGCGAGGCGGCTGGCAGGAATGCAGGCAACCTAGAGAGGGCATCTGCATTAGCATGTACTCACCCAGGACGATGCACAATCTTGTACTGGAAACTAGCTAACTGCTCCAACCACCTGGCTAGCTGTCGCTCTCTAGTTTCCTGCAAGTATGGGCAATCACGTCTGAGGTGTCTGTTACACTCCCATTCCCAACACTCCCCTCCTGCTTCTCTGAACCCACAACTGGTTGCCCCACTAGGTGCCACTCTACCTCTGCGGCCCCCATCTGGGTTTTCAGCTTGGAGGGATTTTGTACCTTTGGGGCTGATTGCATGTTTTTAACAGTGGATTGAAGACACCACACCTCCGTCACACCACATCTCAACTCCTCAACCACCCACACCAACACTCCCTGCCCATTACTGTTAGACTTAGACTGTTAGACCGACCCCCCCATCACTTTGGCCTCCGAAGTCACATGAGTCTGCTCTAGGGTTCTAAGCAACTCCATTCCAGAGGAAAGATCAATGGCCTCTTCTAGCATTTTTGTGTTAGCACCCCATAAGCTGACCCAAAAATCACCCATTGCAAAATGTAGAATAAACTCTTAGACTCTTGCCAGTATATCAAATATAAAACATATAAAATGTGTCATGGCTGCTTTCAACAATGCATAGTAGTTCTTAGCCTCCCCGGGCAAACCACCTTACTGTTCCCCACCAATCGGACCACTCACGGCCTACTCCTGTAAATGTCTGAGAACAGAATGCATATGGTGGTACACGGGGTGCCCAACACTAGTGGAAGGGGCATCATCGTTACTGTTCCCATTACTCCGCACCTGTGGCGACTGATTACCTTCTGCCTCACACATTATAAAGGGCTACACTCTACCAGGTTTTACATTTTGGAAAATACAAGATTCCACCACTGCCACCAGTGTAATAAACCTTGTCTTAGATGTGAGAATGTAGAGAGCCTGCAGACAGAATGTTTCTCCTGTGCACACAAATAGAGGAGGAGGAAACCCAATGGTAACAGAAAATAATAATCTTTATTATCACAAATTAATACAGCAAACAGCCTTGCACACAGGTTTATCGGACACAGACTGAGTCCTATGCTCCCCTTCAGTGCCACCCACACAGCAGATTTTCAGTGTTAGAGTTGAGAGTAAAAATATAGTAATTTCAACTCTGTTTAGTCTAATTCAACTACAAAATAGTTCTTCCTCAAAAAGAGTTGGTGCTGATATAGAGAGTCAAATGTCATCTTCTGCAAACATCTACAGTGTTGATTTCATAAGATAGCTAGTGTTACTCCCAGAAGTCCAACTGTCTTTTCTGTTCACTGGACATGATCACTTCGAATGTGACTAGCAGCATTCATCTGTACGTAACTCATGTGTAAGTAAGCCAATATGTCTATTTAATAAAATGTTCTACCCAGTGGTTAGCTAACCAGCTCACCATGCACCACAGTCATGTATTGCCTAGCGAAATAATTGAAAAGTATCAGCCTATATCATGTGTGTAGCTAAGTGGGATGAATCCAGTCATATTCTCATGGAAATTTTTCTGGTGGACTTGTTTTTCTAACTGAATCAGTGCAAATTTAATATAAGCAGTACACTGGTCCGTTACGGCAACAGAAGTTAAATCACACTTTACTTTTCAGAGGGAGGACACTGCAGCTGCATGTTCGTAGCAGAAATATCTATTTATATGCAACATTTGCTCGGTATAGGCATGCACATTGGTCATTTCTAATGTTGAATGAATATAGTAGATGTTAACAGATCAAGCATGTTTTCTGTGAGAGTTTCAGGCTTAAAAGCTAGCTAGATCAATGCAACATAGGTGCACGTGTTCGTAGCTGCATGCTGTGTTTGGGTCGGTAAATACGTATTTTTATGTTACTGTACGGAAATATTGTACATACATTGCTCAGTATGAATATGTATACGTATACCATTGTGTTTATCATGTTGGCCAATTGTAATCATGTCTTGTGACCAACTGTGGCACCCTGGACATTTTAGTGGCTGAGATTATTTGCAAAATTCTTATTGTATTACTTTGTTATTTGTTATTACCTTGGTCTTGACACCATTATTTTTCTGGTTATTATTATTTAAAGGTGCAGTGTGTAGAATTGGCAGAAATGGAATATAATATTCATAAGTATGTATTAACTAGTGTATAATCCCATGAAAATAAGAATCGTGTTTTCGTTACCTTAGAATGAGACGTTTATATCTCCATGGGGGCTGGAGCCCCTTCCACGCCACCATGTTGCACCGCCATGTTTCTACAGGAGCCCAGAACGGACAAACCCAACACTGGCTCTGGAGAGGGACTTTCGCGTTTTTCGCAGCCACTGTAGCTTCTCCTACACGGACGCCGCCATTTTCCACCGTCACGGACACGGAGGGGAATTCAGTTGGTTGCAATCTCCAACCTCACTGCTAGTGGCCGCTAAATTGCACACACTGCACTTTTGAAATGCTTTGTGTGACTTTGTGTGAGAGAATTATATATGTGTATTTGTTGTGTATTTGTATTTCATGTGTGTCCTGTCGTTGTTGTTATTGTCTGATCTGTTTAAAGTTATTTATTTTAAAGGGTTAGGGTAGAACACAGTGGGTGTATATACTGTGTGTGTGTGTGTGTGTGTGTGTGTGTGTGTGTGTGTGTGTGTGTGTGTGTGTGTGAGATGAGTGACTGGATGCAGACAGTGACAGAGCAGTCAACACCTCCAGA
>OMKR01045376.1:0-10525 GCA_900302355.1 Cyttopsis rosea | reverse complement strand
AAAACGGAACCCCCCCGTACAACTTACAATGTCTACAGGGTGTCTGGGTTCGGATCCCAGCCGTCCCAGGTTTTCTGTGTGATCGAGCCGCAGAACTAATCCCTTTCCTAAGGATTTCCCAAAGAGAGGGATCTTGAATCGTGGAGACTCTCATTCCTAGATCATAAAGACATCAATGGGACAGGTCCAAGATATGAACTTTCTGTCTCAGGATGACTTGATTTCTCGCTCTCTCTTTATATTATAACACACACACACACACACAAAGAACCCACACAATTCTCTATTCACAAGTCTCCCTCTTTCTTCTTATCACAGGACAATCTCCAGGCACCGGTTGTAAAACTGTCCCACATTCATAAAGCAAAATTGTCTCACTCTTTCGTTGTCTTAATCAACATTAACCAACGTTTAAATGAATCAGAAATCACAATAACCTTCTTTTCCAGGTAGTTCTTTGAAAAATGATTCAAATCCCACCTCTGCAGAACAAACACTCCAGATAAATAAGATTCCATTTTAATGTGTATTTTTCCAAATGACTTTTCTGCCCCCCAGTGGTCGTTCTGCATATTTCATTCTGTTTCTGTTTAATATGACAAATTAAGTTTCATTTAATTATAATATTAGAAATCATCTTAAATAGTCATTAGTCACAAATTTTTATATTATTGAAAGAATGGAAAGAATGATTTTGAAAGATTGAAAGATGTGTTTGTGCTTAAAACTATTCATTGCTGGTACCTCATTTGGAATTCTGTGTTATAAGTTTAAGTTTGTCTGTTTTTCTTTATGTTTTTGTGCGTCGTTCGACATGCGTCTCACGTTATTAGTTTTAATAAAAAGAGACAATTTCCACTCCATTATCTTCCCTGAGTTAAAGTTTATCACTTCATATATTTTATCCATTCTTCAGAGACTGCCGGCTGTGTTCGGGTCCTGGCGGCTTGCCCCTGGCGCCGGGTGGTTTCTGGCCCGCTGCGACCCGGGGGATGCTTTCCAGGGCCCCTTGGTGGCTGCTCGCCGTCGTGGGTGTGGGTTGTGGTGCAGGAGGTGGCTGTCAGCCTTGCTCCTGCAGCGCATCGTCTTTACGGCGGGGGCCCCGGGTGTCTCTGGAGTTGGTGGTGGAGGGGACACATATCTGGCTGTCTGCGAGCGTTGGCGGGGCTCTGTTCACCCCAGGGGGGGGTTGACGTTGGGGCGCCCTGCGCCATGCGCACTCGGCTACGTGGGTGGCTGCGAGGCCTTTTCCATAATTCTGACACCATACACCAGAACAAATTGGGTGCACTCACCGGTGGACGCGCGCGCACACACACACACACTCACAGGTGTACTCACCACAGGCACACACATCACCAGCACCTGTCTTGTACACACTCCTGAACACCCCCCTGATTACATCCTTCTCCTTTTCTCTGCTTTACTGCCATAGCTATCACAGGAAACAGCCACATGCCGAATTGCTGTTCCAAATTTTGTGGACTTAATTAATCATGAATTGTCAATACATGATTCTATGTTTTTCCATGTACAAGTTGTTGTTTGTATTGATGATTAGTTGTTTATAGATCAAAACATGGTCAGATCGTGCTCCAAAGAGGGGGATTGGTGGCGGTGTTGTAGAACAAAAAAGCTTTGTTCTAGTCATCCCACAGGTCGTCCCCAGGACAGAGTTATTGCAGCAGTATTTGTTGATTAAAGAATGAATAAAGAGCGGCATTGCAGGTTGAGAATTTGAACTCCAATTGCAGATCAACTATGTCCTAGATGCAACGGCATATAAATACTCTGTGTTGTATGCCAAGCATGCTGACAGCACAGGTTAAAAAAATTAAATAAAAATAAATCCCACCTCGGCATCCTATAGGTTTATTATCAGGATTTACCACTTTCAGGCGTAGATACATGAAGGTGTTGTTTTCTCAACCATAGAACTTCCGTATTCCTACGCACCTATGCATCACACTGTATTACACTGTGTGCGCTGATGCCTAGGAATATGAAAGTTCTACGGTTGAGAAGATGTAGTGCCAAATGAAAGGGCTGTCTGACGGCAAGATAAAGGGGAGCAAATGTTAAAAATATAGCCTACACTTAAACAGATTTTTTTAGGTGGCTAAAATATGTTTTGCTGCTGGCCCCGTCTGCACCAATATGCTTCTCCAAACTAGGAGCGCGCAGACCATAATCTACTGCAGGTAATACACTGACTATGGATAAGTACCTCATACAACACCACTTCAAAAATGTGAACTATCCAATACCAAAATGATGGATCTTTCTTGTCTTATTTACAAATGCTTGCACACATCATGTCAGAAATGAAAACCTAACGTTTAAAACCTTAAATATAGTACAAAGCCTCTACTTCTGCAACAACAGAGGCTAAAAAACTATATTGAAACAGCCGATGAGCATTTTTGAATGAGCAGATTATTGAAACATTGAGATATAGCTGATTAAAGTTGTGTAAAATAGACCCACCACTGCTGATTCCATTCATTCCATTCCAATTGGAGAAATAGCTAGGATAGGTGTTGGAAGTTCTTTCAATTACAATGAAACAGTCGTACACAGTTCCTTTTGAAAGGAACAGTGAGCCTGTCACAGAACACCGGCACCAATACGTCCAGGTATGGTGTCTATCCAATTTGTTCTATAGTGAGTTTTACACTGTGCTACTCTACATGTAAACATGGGTTCCAGTACATACAGTAGGACATACTGATTGATTTCTTTCAGAGTAATGTAGTTGGAGGCTAATCAGACCCCACCTGAAATCACGTATGTAGACGAGGCAGGGTTTAACTTGGCAAAAACACGTCAGCTGGGAAGAAACGTCACCGGGAAAAGGGCCACCGTTGATGTGCCGGGTCGGAGAAGAACAAATATCACAATGTGTGCTGCAGTCTTGAGTGCTGGATTGGTCCTGCAGAAATGCCAGATTGGTCCCTACAGTACACCACTGAGGCCTTCTTTTGTTTTTAGATGACCTCCACCAACAACTGGTGCCAGAAGCAGAAAGGGAACAGGTGGGAGGAAACGTGAGGACATTTGTGACTGCACTGGGACAATGTGGGATTCCACCCTTCACATGCTGGTTGGCAGCTCATCCAAGAATGGTTTCCCTTTTCCTCCCCACTACTCTCCTTTCCTCAACCCCATTGAGGAATGTTTTTGATTGCAGTTGACCAAATGTCCCTCCTGGATGCTATGGATGCTGGCTGCAGTTGATGACTGCCAGGGGTGGATAAGGCATGCCTAGCGTTTCTATCCAAGGTGCATAGCGAGAGACGACATAAGATGTGATGTGGACGAGAAGATGTGGCCAAATGCTGAAGATCGTATAGATTAGAACAGGACTGTGCATTTTTGTGTTCTTTCCCTTCTGTGCCTTTTTTTTTACTGTATTTGTGTGTTTTAGTTTTACACATTTGGAACCGAAGGTGATGTATGTTGGACTTTCTTTGATCACTGGCAGCAATTTCATGTTGCTAATGAAGCTTTTACTGCAGCAATTCTGTCTTTTATAATTTCTTTGTTTCTATGAAGTAAAGATGACTCATTCACTTTTAGATAGTATGTTACCAAAGTTAGGGTTAGATAGTATGGTTAAATTAATTCTTTTGATGGAGAAGTTCCCTAGTCTGTGTTTTTCGCGTCTTTTGATAAGAGCACCAGATCCGATCCCAATATTTGCCCCTTTGTTTGAAATCCTTTATTCACTGCATTATTCCCTTATCATGCTGTTTACTATTATTCATTTGCTTATTTCTTTTTCTTGTGTTTTTATTCTGTGTGTTCATTCAGTGTGTTAATAAATCTCATAAATTTATAAAGAAGTCTGTTGTGACCTGGCTTTGTTTGTGTGTGTGGTTTACTTAGAATTCACCTCCTCAGAGACTTGTGTTGAAAAGATTGGAAGTTCACTTGTGGATGGTCTCATGTCTGGGAGGCGTTCCAAGGACCTTCTTCTGTATATTGACCAAGACTTCACCTTGATGTTTGGAGATGTGTGGCAGGTTTTTGGCAACATGGCCCACTTACTTCACACCTAGGATCCTGGCAGACTGCAAGAACCTGGTTTCTAATGAGCATGTTGAAGGCCTCTTGTCCGCGCAGCAAAAGTCAGATGAGTCTGGTAAGCGTGGCTCATTTTCTCTTTAAAACATTGAGGGGCGAATTTACAAATGGATTGCGCAGGTTTTGCGGCCGCTAAACCGGCACAAACAAGACAAAAAGAAACCGCGTAATTCTAAAAGCACCCGCGGAGGGTGAAATGCACCCCTAACTGCGCTGCCAAGCAAATAGTGTCTCGGTGCTCATGTGCTATTTGGGATTCCAAAGGACCATTATTCTGAAACTGCAATAGTCCAGAAAATGTCTGGTTGGAGATGGTTTGGTTACGTTTAGGTATGAGGTTAGAAATGGCTATGTTTAGGAGATGGATAAGTTTTCGGTATAAGGTTAGAGTTAGGGTGTCCTCCATGTGCAATGGGACATTTTGCGGACTATTGTTGGTTTCTGAATAATGGTCCTTCAGAACAATGGCATGGTACCGCTATTTGCATGTATTTAAATTTGGTAATATGCATACATTTGGCGCAAAAATTGGCCCCTTTCTATGCAAATGAGCCTCATTGCTAAAAAGTCCAATTCACAAGCACCAGTGCCAATAGCCACATGCAGTTAGAGTGACAATTACTAGTGTCTTCAGAGAGTTGGTGGTAACTGAAGCACATTTATAAGGGGTGTCACACCCAGACTTTTCAGTGATCATGGCAGCAGTGAGATTTGTGTAGATTGAAGGCATCGTTATGCCAGGCGTGCTCGTGAGCGGATATTTCAAAGGAGAATATCAGCGTCTGGCTTCTTCCAGACACCTCTCGCAGGTGCCTCTGGGCAATCACAACCATCCATCAGCAGGGACATGTGGAATGTTGTACCAGCCATTGCTCATAGAGTGGTGAGATACATCAGATTTCCCCAAAACAGATGGGAAATTGAGGGGACAAAGCAAAAATCTTTTAATGTTGCAGGCTTCCCCAATCTTGTGGGCGCTATTGACTATATACACATCCCTCTAGTACCACCATGGGACAAGGAAAATGTTTTTAGAACTAGGAAGCACACATATTCAATCAACGTCCAGGTAGTTTGCAACACCAATAGTAGTCATGGCAGAATGGTGCAAAACATGGATGACAACCCCTCGCTACTATTATAGGTGACAGCGGCTACCAACTGCAACCATGGATGATGACTCCAGTGTGCAATCCAACAAACGAAGCGGCTTACAACCGGGCACACATCAAAACGCGTGGTGTGATTGAGCGCACTTTTGGCATTCTAAACAGCAGATTTAGATGCCTCGATCATAGCAGTGGAGCAATGCTGTATAGTCCCCCCTTCACAACATAGCCATGAGAGCTGCTGGTCTGCATCTTGAGGAGCACGGAAATGATCAAGACTAACCAGATGAAGAGGAGCCATCTGCCCCACTGCCTCATTTGCAAGCAGACCAGGCATGTCAGACTAAATATCATTCAACATGATTTCCAAGAATATTCTGTTTTCAGTTAACCTGTTTTCACCTTGCAAATGTCTACGCAACAATTCCACTTTTGTGTGACTTAAAAAAGAAAATTGTCTGTAAAATTATCTATATTTTGACATTATTCTAATTATTATTACTGTGACGGCATCTGAAGGTAGCGATGCCTTGAACGGGTCCGTAGTGGTTTTCTTCCCTTTCCCTCCTTTCCCAAATCCTGGGCTTACATTTTCCCTTTCCTCTCTCTTAATTGCCTTTCGTATGTTTGGATGGAAGTGGCACTCTGGCAAACACCTCCTGACAAAATTTGGGATCTCAAGCCGGAGATGTTTCTATTAAAGCCTGCCAGAGCACTGACTAGCTGACGTGAGCTACTGGCTATTGGACTAAGTTCTTGACGCATGGCTCTCAGTTCAGGTGTTGTTTTTCAGCTTTCAGAGCAACTTCAAACAAGTATTCAGTTAAACCCTTTGTAAAACAGTGTCCTGTGTCTTGCCTTGTGGCCAGATGTAAGGGGGCAAATATGTGCTTGTCCTTTCCATCCAGAAAATGTCCCAATTTTTAGAAATATGCAGTCATCTCAAGCCTTACAAAACACAGTGTCCTTGCCACAACGGATTTCAGTTCCCTTATGAATAATTCCAGTTTAACACAGAGCAACATTAAAGATTAATTTATATAATTATCAAACATATGGATTAGACTGGATATGGTTTTGTGTGTGTGTGTGTGTGTGTGTGTGTGTGTGTTTCTGGACTCTGTATATGGGTCTCGTACAGCCAGTGAACTTGAACTTGGTTAAGACTAAACATCTATAGCTGAAAACCACTTGCAGACACATATCAGTGTGGTGCTCCTTTCCTTACTACAGCAGAGGAGGTGAAACACATGAGAGGAAACTGTGGAGTGGAGCAGAGGAGGTGAAATGTGTGAGAGAAGGTGTGTGTGTGTGTATTCCGGCATGCATGTTATCTTCTTAGACCTTTCCGAAACCCATTGACCCTCTAACTGCCTCAACAAGGATGTCCGTGAGACCTTCCTTGTTCAAGACACCTCTGAGCAGCTAGAGGGTCAATGAGCATGTGGAGGCATATGGCAGCCGCTTGCTGACTCTCTCCTCGTCATAAAACATGACCTCCAGTTTAGGTTAACCCTAAACCCCTAACCCAACCCTAACCGTAATTACAGGATAAAACAAGAAAGTACACACACCTTCAATTGTGTTGAGACTTTCGAAGGCAAGGTGGTGTGGGTCAGCAGTTCAAATACAGTACAAGTTAGTTACTTACACCTTCAGAAAGCTGAGACCCTAAGGAATCATTTGAGATGCAGCTTGACACTGTATATCAATCTTTTCTATCAATTAAAAAGGAAATAAACATTATATTTGTAATTGCGCTCGATAAAATTATTAATATTTTGTGTGTAAAGGGGCTTTAAACATTATCCTCATGCCTAATGATGCCATTCCCATGCTCAAGTATGTGTGATTAGTTGCTGCACCAAGTTCTGGGTTGATACCATTAATTACACACATATGGTACACTTTCTAGCCGTTTTTGACCGGGAATGGGGAAATAGGGTAAAGAATCCCCCCATAAGACCACCTGAAGACCTCATGACCTTAAAAAAAACACTTTAGACAACTTTCAATAACTTTTGAAAATTGGAGATTTGTGTGAATTTGACAATTTCGACAATTGGATGACAAGCACCTTTTTTGTGAAAATGGCTCAGAAAAACCCACTTATCTTCAATGCACCTGGACATCCCATCCATTTTCTGAATGGTCTGTGTGTCTAGCTTCTGGGTCTAGAGTTTCATGAGGCTGTGATTATCCTAGAGGTCACAACAGGTCATTTTATACAGTAAGGTCAAGTTAGAAAAATGCTGTTATCACATTGAGATGGGTACTATGAGGTCATATTTCATCCCACATGAATGCAATTGGGCTCTTTGGATTCACAAGAGTCTCAGCTTTGTAGCAATACCCAGTTTAGGAGAATAAGAGTCATTAATTCCCTTCATTCAATTAATGTTGGTGAAAAGTAAAACTCACGGTGCTCTTTTTGGTCACCTCTGCTGGGTTCAACAAGTGTACTTGTGGTGACTATAGTATTGTTTTAAAAAAGGTGCATACCATTGTGGTGTTGCCAACATATAAAAATTCAAGCACTCAGCAATAGAATCAATCAAGTGAGATTAACCACAACATGCAGTTTAATACGGGTGGAATAACAGATTTATACATTTATATGTATAAATATATGTATGCTCAAAAGTGCCATTAATTTACATGTATTGACCTCTCCATGTATTGGCCTGTACATTTTTTTTATATTGTAAACAAATGCCTTGTATTGCAACATGGTAGTTTTTGCTTGATGAAATGTAAGATATTGGAACACATTGGAAAAACACACCACACTAACCAGTTGTCTGTTATTTTCAGGTTCAATGACATGCTCTGCCCCACTTTCCTGAGAATCAACCAGCTAACAAAATCAAAAATTTCAAAAAGAGATATACACATTAGAGGAAAATGTGACAATATATAATAATTTCACTAACTGCCTAACTTCAACTCACGACAGTGGGTTCATCTTGGCCTTGGCTTGATGGCAAAAACACTAAAATAAAGGTATCATGTATTACTTTGATTCCAAAATTGAAATTTTAAATATGTTTAAACAATGCAGTGGTTTTAGTTCCAATTCTGTTATTAGAAAAAGTATCGATCTATAGTTATCTATCAATTACATGTGCATCCATGATATAACAGGAGGGCTGGACATAGATGGTTTTGTCCTTTGGCCTCGACTGCTTGCACAAAAGTGCTCCATTGGGCTATTGTCCATCTTATAACAGCAGCTTTGTATGGTACGGCATCTGAACTGTGAGCCTTTATGGTTAGAGGTTTAGTTGAGTGTCAGGGTGTATTCCAATGTGGCATGGATACCTCTCCATATACAGCACTGAAATACTTTGGGGCAACTGCTACGTAACACAGGCTACAGTACTGTACATGTGCACAAACTAACGGTTATCATTGAAAATTGATCTTATATGCTCCAGTATCTCTTGCGCTCACCACTGTTTTTGACCAATTCCAGGTGGTGGATCCGTGTCGTGGTCAGGAACAGGAAGGAAAGTGTTCTGCAAGTTTTTAGTCGGGGTCCTTATGTTGGAGGAGACCCATGCCAACACGAGGAGAACGTCCAAACTCCACATAGAAAGGCCCCAGATCGGGAGATAACCCACCGGAGCACGGTGCCAACAGCGCCCCAGGCGGGAATCGATCCCAGGACCTTCTTGCTACGAGGCGGCAGTAAAACAATAATACCAAAATACACAAATGTAAATGCGATTGATGAAGCTTTTGAACGGGAGGAACCGAAGTATTCTCAACTGGTAGCTGAAGCTACTGTACGGTGCGAGGTTGGCAAGCACAAGTACGATCAGTGGAAATATGTGCGAGAGGCTAATGTTACGTCACTACTTGTGCATTTTGGTTTTGAAGTTGGTCACTTAGAGCAACATTGAATGTCTTAGGTTACTGAGAGGGCTAACGTTAGCCACTGGCCTGTTTTTGTTTTCTATCCACCTGCTAAAGCCACAGAGGTGAACACTTTGAGCAGCTGCAAAAGTGGTTGTTTTGCAAGTCATTCCAGAATTACACCATGCAGATCTAGAATTTACATTGACAGCTGTAGAAAATGGTAATTTCACATACACATACACACATCTACACACACATGCAGGGTAGAACAGGGCTCTATTATATTCTTTATCAAGGCGGCCTTGAAGAACCCAGCTGCTTCTCGCACCACCCCCTTGTCTCTCGTAGCGACAAAATCTGCTTGTTGTCTGTCCTGTGCCGCCGTTCTCTGGAGAACGAAGCCGCTGCGAGGCGGCGCCGCCAGAATCTGGTCAATAAACGATTGTGAGTATATCTGTTTGAAGTCACAGTCATTACTTTGGACGCTATTCATCTGTTTTGGATGTCCTCAAGCGGCTAAAGAGGAAATAACCGTCACAGCCATTAAAAACCGTCACTTAAGTTAATTGTTACACCATCAAATGGAACCTTCGGTTAGCGACATTCGAATCGCGTATTTGCGACCGTACTCCAACGGTACTCTTTGGCCAGGTGGAGTTGGCTCACTCTTTTATATGATGTAGTTGAAAATTTATGTAGCCTATTCATCTCATTTAACACATGTTGTCTTCATAGGTTAGCTAACATTAAGGTTTACGTTAGCCAAGAAAAGGCTAATGCTGGATGGAAATCTGCTTAAAAATGACTACGAGAATGTAAGTTGCCATGCCAGAATTACAACAATTACATATTTAATGCACTACACTGGCATATTAGTTAGCCTGATTTGACCGGCGAAAGAACTCACTGACGTCTTCTCATAGTGACGACTCCCCTGGAAGCTAATCCCCTGAAATTGAGGGAAAATTGAAATGCTGGTCTTTGGCCGCCAGTGCTAATATTACCATTTGTACGGTACCCGGTCGATGAAACAACTGTCCTATTTCTTGCTCAACAGACGGACTTTGTGTACTTTGTGTACCGTCAGTTGTTGTGTGACCACTTAGGGCACTGTCAAGACTTTGAAGGAGTTATTTAAATGACTGTCTAGAATCTGTCTTGCTGCCATAGACGTTATGTCTTTACAAACAAACCGAGAGGAGTAAACATGAAGTTATACAGTCTGACAGGTAACTAGTTGATTGGACTGTTTTGGAGATTGTCACCCTGCATCACCGGGACCCACATTGGTAAATCAAATTCCGGTGACTGACAGAAGCTCATGCAGCACTTTGATGTGTATATTTATGTTCTCTGGTTCTGGTGTGTTGCGGAACAGTCTGACACACGGATTCTGGAAGAAGTGGAGCTGACAGACACTGGTTCTAAAAGACAATTTACGGCAAAGTATGATGAGGACGGGATTAAAT
>OMKR01045365.1:5084-16013 GCA_900302355.1 Cyttopsis rosea | reverse complement strand
GGTGGAGGCATGAACACTGACCTTAACTGAGGCAAGTGAGGCCTGCAGTTCTTTGGATGTTGTTGTGGGGTCTTTTGTGACCTCTTGGATGAGTCGTCGCTGCGCTCTTGGTGTAATTTTGGTCGGCCGGCCACTCCTGGGAAGGTTCACCACTGTTCCATGTTTTCGCCATTTGTGGATAATGGCTCTCACTGTGGTTCGCTGGAGTCCCAAAGCTTTAGAAATGGCTTTATAACCTTTTCCAGACTGATAGATCTCAATTACTTTCTTTCTCATTTGTTCCTGGATTCTTTCCGGCATGATGTCTAGCTTTTGAGGATCTTTTGGTCTACTTCACTTTGTCAGGCAGGTCCTATTTAAGTGATTTCTTGATTGAGAACAGGTGTGGCAGTAATCAGGCCTGGGTGTGGCTAGAGAAATTGAACTCAGGTGTGATAAACCACAGTTAAGTTATGTTTTAACAGGGGGGGCAAACACTTTTTCACACAGGGCCATGTAGGTTTGGATTATTTTTCTCCCTTAATAATAAAAACCTTCATTTAAAAACTGCATTTTGTGTTTACTTGTGTTGTCTTTGACTAATATTTAAATTTGTTTGATGATCTGAAACATTTAAGTGTGACAAACATGCAAAAAAATAAGAAATGTGTGTGTGTATATATATATATATATATATATATATATGTACACACACACAGTATAGTCATATATGACTAATCGAATACTAACAATGAAGGCCAGTTCATGAACCTGTGAAGAATTTAAAGGAAGTTTCTCAACCTCGCTGTGAAATCTCTGGCTTGTATGTTTGAACCACTATGTCCTGATTGTGACTCAGTTAATCCTTCATCGGTGCCGTGATTACTGCAAGATTTCCATGTAGTCTCCAAATGATTATAAAATAATTCAGCTCTCTTAATTCCTAATCAAACATCTTCTTTGTTAATGGAGCGAAATGATGAAGCTGATTAGTGTTTGGTGGCAGGTCGCCCAAGTTTAGTCTGGTTTGAGGACGTGATGTCTTTACAGGATGCTGTACCGAGAGTTCTGCTATTGGAGAAGATCAACTGTTTGGCAGCAGTTGACCTCAAAGCTAAACTCAGAGGATTCTGTGTTCTGTCGCGTATTTCTAATTGTATCCGTCACATCAACATTTCTTCTGCGTAGGGATGGCAGTTTCTGGCTAACGTCAGGTGTGGAGCTGTGCTTGTGTTTTTTTATGGCTTAGTTATCTTCAGGCTCCAGACCAAGCATTTAAATGTTTGCATAATAAATCAATAAAAGGACATTTAAAGACTAACAGCACGGTGATCATGTTCTGGTTATTTGTAGTAAGCAAAGTATTGTCCAACAGTGCTTGACTAATACATCAGAGTGCTTTCCGGTACTGGTTTCTAAGACGTCTTTGGTACTAATGCCCTCTAGTGCCAAGGGTGTGTCATGGGGAGTGCAATGTTAATTTAAAACCTGATTCTTCCATTGATCAACAGTTGACACGGTCCAGTTCGAACCTCCACTTCGCAAGGAAACCGAAGCACACTCTGAAATGGTGATCACTTTATTTTTTATTTTCTCCATTATGTGCCAAATGGCCCTTTATAGTATTTATTTTTGTACAATATGTCCTTTATTTTTTTAGCAGGCCATTCCTCTTGTAGTTACTATTTTTTTAGTTTGCTATCTCTTTTCTGACTGAAAGAATGCGCTTTTTTACTAAAAATGATTTTGTGTGTGTGGTTTTCCACAGGATGTGAGTAAAGAGAATGACTTCCCTTCCCCGTGGAGTCCCTTTGCTGACGGAGGAATAACAACCAGGTAATCCATGGAAACAGTTGTCATGGGACCACTTTGTTGTCTTATTTTAATTTAAAAATTTTTTTTTCATTTTTTATATAGCTGGCTGATTTCTGTTGTCTGAAATGTTGGTGGAAAAACTGGATTTGGAGAATTGCAGAGATGGAAATGCCAGTGTAGTGAATCTCCACAGGGTCCTATTTGTTCTATTTTACGATCCTATTTGATCTCAAAGCGTATTATCTTAACCTGGGGCCTTCTAAATCGGATGGCTATATTTTACAGAACTATTTCTTGAATTAATTTGACAGCTTATGTGTGTGTTGATGCATTTCTTTCTTTCTATGAACAACAGACACGTCTTCGGTCTTACAGGACTACAGATTCGATAATATAATAATTTAATAATAAGTATAAATTAGTCTAATATCTCTTTAATAGTGACATCTAACTAAATCTTGAACTGTCAGATACTCCTGTAGAAAAGGAGATGCAATTTATTGTTGTTGGGGTTTTGTCTCAACAAACTGCTGTGAACTCATCCTGGTGCATTTTCCTGTTCAATGACTCATCGCAAAATAGCAAATTCAGTAAAGTAAAATTTTAAGATGAATATTTTAAAATAACATTTTGCATTGAGGCCTCTCTACATTCACTTAATAGTAAAAAATAGGTCCTAATTTCAACATAAACCCTTATATTTATTTTTGTCAAAATGAGTTCTGCAACATTCTCTCAACATTTCTGATGTTGTAAACCCCAAAGGAACCAGAAAATGCGTACAACCCCTGCTTCTGCTTACAGTCTCTGATCACAACCCCCTCCATCCACTAGCGCTGTCCTGTCAAAGCATGACCCCACACGCTCCCTCTTAACACGCCGTTTTCTAATGTGTGTTTTAACCGACGCGGCCGTCTTCACTTGTCCTTGTGCTTTTGACTGTTATTCTTGTTTCTTCTCCCACTTCTCTCTGTCCCCGTCGGGCTCTCTCACTCTGCGTGTCCCGTCAAGGAGCCTCCTCAAAAGCGTTGAGGACGAGTTGTTCCAACGGTAACACTAACTCTGTGTGTCCCGTGGTTTGCCATCATCCCCTACACTGCTGGTTGTGTGTGGCAGGGCTGGAAGTCATGATGAGGGGGGTGTTTGCAGTGATGTGTGCTGCCCGCTGTTCCCATAAAACCTCTCCCTGGCATCCATCCATCCCACCACGTGCGGTGTGATGTAGCTGTAGGGGCCCGCTGCATGCCCGCTTAGTTTCAACAGTGTGACAGTGGGTTGTAAATGAATAAAAACATATTTGAGATATGGTACAATATAACGGAATATAGGGTTTTTATTTTATGGATAGGGATTTAATAAAATTTGTTTAGTAGTTGCACCGCTTACAGATCTCTGGCAAAATAGGCAAGATTGTTCAAATAACTAGTGAGACCTCCTCTCTGCTTGACATCTGGTTTAATGCATTACTGAATAGTTTGCTCCTGTCATGAAGCTAAATGAATTGCAGTTCCGACAGCTGTCTGCCTCAATTAGTCCCACTGCACATTGTGAAAGCATTAATTAAATTTAATAATGATATCAAGGTTTGTAGATAGTGCCGTAATAGACAGATATAAACCTATTGGAAAACTCTGGTATTTGTAAACTAAATTATTGGGAGTCAATCCGAGTGAATCTTTTAAGTTGATCCAGTATTGAGAGAATAGTTTTAGCCGACTGCCGCCCTCCATGCAATGCGTTGTACAATGGGGCAATTGCGACCATGTGCTATTATTCAATTTAAAATATTCTGATACCAGTCACTTGGGTTGACTCCCAATGATTGCAAAATAAGGTTTGGGTAAAAAAATACTGGAGTTATCCTTTAATGGACAGATTCACCATGAGTGATGACTGACTATAGGGTCTTCAGAGTGTAGAAAATAATCACAGATTTGCTGGCTGATGGTATCATTCTACGTAGTGTCAAGTAAATCAGGGTTTATATTTCATTCACCCTTGTAAATATCACAACATCATCGCCCCAAAACTCTTTTCCCAGATTCATGCCCCCTCTTTTTCTTTGGGGTAAGGGGTTCCTCATGAGCATCCAGGCCAGACACCTGCACTTAACTTAATTCACTGATAATAACTCTCGTTCCTCCCCTTAGGGGACACATCGCCCATCTGGAAGACGCCTTTGAAGATGTAGAGCTGTAAGTGATGTTTACTCATGGTCATACCATTCATGGTATGACCATGAGTAATCCAAGTGGTAATTCACTGCATCCAAGTGCATGTTTTTTCGTGATCTTGAGTGCTTTGTCATTTCAGGTCAACTCTCAAACCTGGGGTCCCTCCTCCTCTCCCTCCGAAGGTGAGACGACCTGTTACTATAGGGATGTTATTATAAGTGTGTTGTTGTAATAAATTGTGCTTGGCCCTAACTTAAGAGTTATTTAATCTCTAAATAAAATGTGCATGTTTAAGTTTATCACCCTGTATAGAGCTATATGCCTTTACCTGTTTGGGGCCAGATTAATAATTACATAAATTACTATGAAGAACTGTTAAAGAAAACGATTATAGAAAAAAACGATTACTGCTATTGCTATAAACTTTATTATAGAAAAAAATACTGTTTTATTGTTTTCTTAGGCAAAATAGGCCTTGGCCGTATGCTAAAGTTATATTAGTTGTACGTTAAGGTGGTATCCTGGATAAAAAATGGTTCCCACTGACTTGCATTATACCCCCCTCAGCCACGGCTGAACAGCTCGTCAGATGAGCTGGGCCTAAACGACGAGCAGTGTCTGACGGTCCGGAGGTTCCCAAACTCGGAGAACGGACCCAGCCAGGCGGCCCGCAGGCAGAGCACCCCGGAGCAGGGAAAGGTGTCACATTCTGCCCCCGACTTCCTGTCTGCCAGCGTCAGCAGTCCAGGCCTCCTGTCCCACGCATCTGACCCTGGTAGACACTGATTTTATCCTCAGACAAACAACCGGCTATGAAATACTACTGGCGGGCTAAAAATAAAGATAATGTTTCTCTGATATAATTCACTTCTATTGCCACACTTTCAGAATCGATTTGGAAAATTGTAATATTGATACTTTGTTTGGAAGTTATGCAACCATTTTCCATTCAAATGAAATACCACCATAGTCAGTAGTCAGGTAGTCAAGTATTGGACAGAATTTTATTCGGTGAAATGGTTTTGTAGTGCATGTTAATGGTACACTGTAAGGTTGGTAGCAATTCTTATTGTATATAAAATGTCAAAATATTGGTTTAGAATCATATAGTGAGGTATCTCATCAATATCTGATGAGTCTAAATTGACCCCTTGTATCGAAATTGCATCGAATCATCCCGCTCAATACCCAGCCCTACTAAATGCCTCCCAACACACACACACACACACACCCACCTAACCCTTTAGTTAATTTGTTATTCATATATTGTTGTTTATCTAAAAGAGAGTTTGCATGTGTTTACCTTTACAAGCTCTCCATAAACCTAAACCTAAAGGTAAGGGAGGCTCAACTCACTGTGTGTGTGGATTTGATGAAGAGCTTCTCTTGTTGTACCGATATGTCTGGTATTCCTGCCAGAGAACTAACTCCCATCTCCCGCCGCCTCGCAACAGATAACGACTCAGATGGCAGCATCGACGGCGACAGTCCCAAGCCGACACCCAACCGACCGCACCGGAAGGAGAAGAAGGAATTCCCTGTGAGTTTATTGCCAGAGGGGTTAAATTTCCCATTTAGATCCAAATCGAGGCAGCTGCACTCATTGTCTTTGTTTTATTAGACTAATATATAATCTGTAGTCTTATAAACCTTTTTAGTTTGTTTGTGGAATCTGTGTTGGAACCTAGCTCTCAAACCTCAAGTGCATTTTTTCCTCTTTCTATTCTGAGTCCAGACAATGACAGTTAAGGAGGAAGAATTTGGCATCCATTTATGTTGAATCTTAAACCGACTTTGGAAAACAGTGTGGAATTTTCCATTCTTTTTTTTTTTTCTACCACGTTGTTGAGGTTGCAGCTGTTTCTTGGCAGACTTCAGCGCACGCAAGTGGACGATGTTGTTTTGGATATTTGTTTACATGTTCTGCCATCCATCTTACTGGCGGTTTTTGTGTTTTCCTAGAAACCGGCCATCAACGGCCTGCCACCCACTCCTAAAGTCTTGGTGAGTGAATTCCACTGTACAACACCCACCCACCCAGTTTTGTCACTCCTCATGGAGTGCGTCTCAATGGATGACAAGCGCTGAACTCTGAGGCCTGGAGTCCACGGCGGTTTGGCTCGTCTCTCTTTGTGGCTTCTGTGGTCTGACCCACAGTCGTAGCCAGGCTCACATGCTCATATATTTGAGAAAGGTGTCTGTAAAAAGTCTTAAATATTCAGTTTTACAAATGTTAGGCCATAAAAGTCATAGTCTTACATTTTAATTATTAATTTCAACATAAAGAATTTTTCATATTTTTGTCATAACTCTCTGATACATACAACCAGACTTCCTCTCACTCCACCCTTTCATTTCTTCACTGTATCGTCTTGAATACACCCAATTGCGTACTGACAAGCGACAGAACCTTTTTATAAAGATCTGTTTTTGTTTGTAGTAAACTGCCGACTTCACTTGGTTTCTTTGCAGATGGGAGCCTGTTTCTCCAAGGTGTTTGACGGCTGCCCGCTGAAAATCAACTGTGCCACGTCGTGGATTCACCCAGACACCAAAGGTAAATAATGCAGCACATGCACTCAATCAGTTGTGTCCATGCACACACACATGAGCCCTAATATGGTTTGTTGCTTGAATAACCCAACGCTGTTTGGGGTTTCTGTTCTTTTTACCCTAGACCAATACCTGATTTTTGGGACTGAGGTTGGCATCTACACGCTAAACTTAAATGAGCTGCATGAAGCCACGATGGAGCAAGTGAGAGCAACAATGTTACGCTTAACACAAACTATAACTTTGCTTTGATTGATTCTTGTAGTATAAGGTCTTCATCAATTCAACTAGAAGGCGTTTTGAGTAAATGAGACTGTTGTTGACTCCTGAACTCCATTTCAGCTTTTCCCAAGGAAGTGCACGTGGCTGTACATTATCAACAATAACCTGATGTCCTTATCAGGTAAGTGACAGTCTCATCACACACACACACACCTGCTGCACCATAACCTGCTGCTTCTTTTACCCCACAACCTCCGAGGCAAGGCGTCGTACCTGCAGCATTCAAATAGCATGTTTGGTTTGGTTGTGTGTGTCTTTCCACCGGCGAGCCTCTTTGAAAGCCCCGTGCTTGAGGTGCAGTGAGTCATGAATGACACATCGGCCTTTACAGGCTCTTGCACTGATGAACCACTTGAACACATCAGCCCTTGTCTCGGTAATAAAAGCACCTCGCTACCACAAATGAAGGATGCAAAATGATTACATAATATCATAATACAATTGAAATTATGATAATTGGCAACACAAAAAGAAACCTCTTAAGACCTCAAAGTCTCATTTTGAATCATGGCAAACTGTGGTACTTCCGGACAGAAAATTCGCATCCAGTGTTTGTGTACTTGCTTTCTGTCTTTCGTTAGCCGCCCTGAGAGTGAAGGCTTGTTTTGTCGTCGGTACACCAGCGGAGTGTGGGGTTACTTGGCGTGAGGTTGACTTTCGGTTTTACCTTCAGCTGTTTGCCCCTCAGTGCACTTAACCTCTGTTCTCTCCTCCTTTCTCCTTGGACACTGTCCATCCTGCTCTCGTCTGGCTTGATTTGATATTCTACTAACCTGCTTCATCAGAAGGTAATCATGCTTCCCATTGTCATCACAACTCTGTTTTTACCCTCCATCACTTCTAACATTTCTAAACATTCACAGATAATTCTGGGAACGTTCAGCAGTCAAATTCAACTCTGTTCTATGACGTATTTACTCATTTCATTACCTGCCTAAATTGCCTTGATATTTATTTTTAATTCTGAAATACATTTGTTTTGACAAATGTATTACTTTAATGTTTTTAATGGTTAAAATTTTTAATAATCTTGATGATTTCATGATTCCTCCCCCAGGAAAGAACTTCCAGCTCTACTCCCACAACCTCATCGGGCTCTTTGAGCAGCTGAAGAAGCCAGGCCTGGCAGCTCAGTTCCAGACGCACCGCTTCCCGGACAGGATCCTGCCCAGGTCTCTCCTCATTCAAACATGACTTCACATTTTATTCTATTTTATTTTAACATTTTAGTTTGTCACTCAAAACAATTTCAGCAAATCATAGTTCAATACCAATTATGACAAAAACATTTTTCAATTTCATAAAGGTAAGATAACACAGGTGAACAAATTATATGCATATAATCACATCCCCACCCTCTAGAAACGGATATACTTCAATGCATACATAATTAAAAGATGCCTTTCTATCAAATAAAGATAAGGGAAAGCATATAGATACTCTGATGATCCAAAACATGCACATATACAAACCTCTCGAGTACCATGCAGCTCAAACTAGTCACTTCACAATTCTTATTACTTTTAGTTGAAAATACTGCCACGAGTCCTGGAAAACATGGAATTATGTAATGTAGTGTTCCAATCATGGGAAAGTTATGAAATATGTCAAAATTGCCCAAAAAGTCCCGGAAAACAAGGGTTGTCCTGGAAAAACCTATTCAATGTGCAACAGAATATTCTTTTGCAACAATATTCATTTTAGAATGAATATTTATATAATACTGTATTTAATTATATAATTTAAACTTCTGTAACCCTCCATCAGGTTTAAGGTGTTTTGGATGATTAGACTTCTTCTCAGGTTGAAGTTAGCCTTTAGAAAATATTTTTCTTGGAGAGAATGAGAACCCTGAACAATACTGCGGTGTAGGTTACAGGGGAGCCACACTGTAAGAGAGAAGAGCGACAGATGAGCAACACTGCAGCTTTCCAAGCGTCTGTTAATGAATTTATTCACCTACAGCTGAGTCAGCTGAGCCAGAACCATGTCTATAACCTAGTGTACTTCAGTAACCCTCCACCAATCACCAGTCGTCACAGTTCACGTTTTTAACCTTTATTAAAGGTCAAACGAAAATACTCGCTCTTCTCCAACGCCCCACTTCAGTCTCATCTAGCTGGGTGTTCTGTATCCACAGCTGGCAGCTATCTGGGAATACCAGCTTTTATAGTTTTGGCCACTTGACTTCAACTGTGTGTCTTGTTTTGAGACGGCAGGCTAAATGAAGTTAAATGGTCCAGAGTAGGGATGTAAAGATAACTGTTGCAGTGCCAATACTGATTTGATATCAGCCGAAATCAAGTACCTTTCAGATCCATTGCTTTTACTGTACGGTACAGTATACATATTCATATACAGTATAGGCTTTGGCTGAGAGACTTGTAACCCTGAATTTTCTCTCTGCGATTAATAAAGTTATCACATGCGTCCAAAAAATATCAATCAATTGTTTTTGCTTTAATATCTGACATTTGATATGCGTCTGTGTATCAGATGTTTGTATAGGGGGTCTTCTCCAAAACTGATACCTTATTTTAGCCTAGTATCAGATACCAGTATCTGTGCATTCCTTGGTCAAGGGCATCTTTTTCAATGCAAAATTAAAACAGATAAAATTGAGTTGGGGAAATAAGAGCCAAAAAGCACAAGCTCTGGCTTGCTTCTCTTTCGCTGTGCGTCATCAGCTTCTTGGACTGTGGTCATAAGTTTACCGTTTCTTTGTCGACAGGAGATTCGCCCTGACGACAAAGATCCCCGACACAAAGGGCTGCCACAAGTGCTGTATCGGTGAGTCCCCAAAAAAAAACACTGGCTTCTCTGGCTGGTTAGACCCAGTCAACTCCTATTAGGCTCTGTCAATAAAGAGAGAACAAGCCATGGTTACTCTCCCTTTATTTTGCATGGCTTCTCTATTCTACACTAACTTTGCTTTTTTATTAGTATTAGTAGTGCTATTTTTATTATTATTATTATTATTATTTGATTGCCTTATTCTAATGTAAAGCCATTTGAGCTGCATGTTGTGTATGAAAGGTGCAATACAAATAAAGATTATTATTATTATTATTATATGACTCGTATTGTAAATCACTCATTCTCTTGATATTCTGTTTTTCACAGTAAGGAACCCCTACACAGGCCACAAGTACCTGTGTGGAGCGTTGCAGTCTGGGATTGTTTTGCTGCAGTGGTATGAGCCCATGCAGAGGTTCATGCTCATCAAGGTCAGTTTTGTCTTTTTTGTTTGTTTGTTTTGGTTAGTTTTGCCCAAAAAGTACTAACCAACATTACACCAGCAACATCTCAGTTTGCCTTCAGTTGTTATTTCTACATATTTTAACTGCAGGGCTATTGTAAGACAGCTAACTATTGTCTGTAGTTTTGGAATTTAGTCATCAAGGAAAGATTTTGGAGCCAAATAAAATAACAGAAAAGGCCAAATACGTCTTCACTCTGATTCTCATATTTCAAACGTGCAACTTTTTCCATTTTCTTGGGCCTGGAATTTTATTTCAATAGCATATGCCACCAGCACTGTAAAACCCTGCATAGTGTTTTACAATATAACATGAATTATATTTCCACGTCTTAAAAATGTTTTTCCATCCTTTGAGTCTAACCTTTTAAAGTATGAGTGCTGCAATCCAGTGGTTCTCAACTCTAGTCCACGGGGCCCAAAATACTGCTCGATTTCATTCTAACTTTGCAGAGGGGATTGGTTCAGACCCGGGACTCCATTTATCTCTACTGTCTCAGTGGATCTTTATGGTTCCGGTGTTTCTTTACTGATCGAAAGGTTGTAATTACGAGTTTGCGAGTGAACTTGAACGCAGCATTAAAGCTCGCCTCCCCTCTCGTCACAGCACTTTGACTTCCCGCTGCCCAGCCCACTGAAGGTGTTCGAGATGCTGGTTGTCCCTGAGCAGGAGTACCCCATGGTGTGTGTGGCCGTCAGCCAGGGCTCGGAGCCCAGCCAGGTGGTCCGCTTTGAGACCATCAACCTCAACTCCTGCTCCTCCTGGTTCACCGAGATGGGAACAAGTAAGTCAGGAAGACACTGAGGGGAAGGTGGTGATGCGGAAGAGGGCTGGAACAATTGAATAAGTAAAGTAGTAAGGGAAAG
>OMKR01045364.1:0-10272 GCA_900302355.1 Cyttopsis rosea | reverse complement strand
AAAAAAAAACAAACAAAAAAAAAAAAACCGCGTAAAAATGTTTTAAATGTTTGTCTTCAAATATTAGTCGCCGGCTTCACGGTCTTTGTATTTCCCAGACATTCTCCTGTCAAGCTCCCCTTGGAAATCCCAGGGAAACGGGTCCTCAGTGGGAGTAAACGAGAAAGAGCTCCGCGCTTGTCGTTTTTTCAGCGGCAAGTGACCTTTCTTTCCTTCATGTTTATATATTTCTATTTGAATAGCCTGTGTTTATATCCCCTCTTCTATTCAATTTGCTGCTGTGTATTGTTGCGGTTTTCCTGCCGCACTGAGGCAGGAATGCATTGCGCATGCGCAGCTCCCCAAGCCAATTTATGCGCCACTTATTCAAGATTCAAGAGTATTAATTTGTCACAGACGTCGTAGTAGTACAGTGCAGTTAAATGACAAAGAGGCAAACTCCAAAGGCTGGGCAAAACAAAGATAAAGTAATACAAATAATATAATGTAGACCATAAAAAATAGACAACAGGCGAACAATATAAGCACACAATAGACCAGAGAACGGAGAGTAGCAGCAGAGTAGAGTACGCAGCAGCGTTAGTATAGTGCAATGCAGGCGTGTGTGCAAATATGCAGATGAAATATTGCACGCATCTCATAAGTGATCACACAAACCAAGGCACACCTTTCACATCTCACGCATTTCACGAGACGCTGGGTTAAATCGAGCCTTCAATTCTCCCACATCCGTATATTCAGGGCAGGGCTCTTGCCACCATTGCCGTGGCAAGCCGCATTTTACTCCACACACCCACTGGCTGACACGAATAAAAAACAAATAGGTAGATTGCGGTGTTACAGCAGCTCACATCAGAACAACACATTACAATAAACCTAAAAATAAAAGAACAGAAATAATGTCAATACACAAAAAACTAAAAATTAACTAC
The DNA here is from genome assembly GCA_900302355.1 of Cyttopsis rosea. Taxonomy (NCBI): domain Eukaryota; kingdom Metazoa; phylum Chordata; class Actinopteri; order Zeiformes; family Parazenidae; genus Cyttopsis; species Cyttopsis rosea. The sequence goes on along the minus strand of OMKR01045364.1, from coordinate 9,340 downwards.
AAATTTGTAAAATTTGGCAATAAAATACACCTAAAAATAACAATAAACAATAAACCTGTACCAACAATATACACATGATACATACAAAAAATAGTAAATGGTGCAAGTAATAAAGATTTATATATATGAATTCATATCAACAACTGTCTTGTTTGAATTATTGTATTTATGTATTAATGGGAACTTCTAGAAAATAATGACGATGAACGTCTTGTTTGTGGGCTTCTGGACTGCAGTATACGCGAACGGCGGTCTATAAACTACAGTACCCAGCATGCAACGCGAAAAAATACGTCATCCGTATGCGACGCGGTTTGAAGTCGTTTGTGGGAAAGCTCGAAAGGTAACATCGCTGTTTACATCGAGTAAAAGAAAACAAGATCTATACTGGGTCGATGTGTAGCTATGTCGTGTTCTCATGTCGATATCGCGATATGGGGCCAGAGATTATGATCAGATCATAATATCGTGACGTAGCTAAATACTGCCTTTTTCATAGACTGTTCTAATCGATGCTTCCCCCTGCTTAGCTATTACACCCACATTACTAATGATTGATTCCAAATATTGTGTGTGATTATCTAACGAAAGCACCAATAGTCGTCCCCAAAATATCGTCAAATGATCAATATTGAGATGTTTCTATCGAGAAAGAGAGTCAAGACATATTGCGATATTTGATTGTGTCACTATCACCCAGCCCTAGCTGTGAGGCTATGACAGGGCTTTCCAACAAAACGCTGAATAAGCGTTTTCTTTCTTTCTCGCTAATCTTCTTTGCTTTTCCAGAATAAACCTCAAAAACATGTTTATGCCAAGAGCCCTGAAGGTGAAGAGGCCTGCCGACGGCTCGAGCCAAGTTCTCAACAAGAAGAACAAGGTGAAGGAGGAGGAGACCGGGAACCGAGACGCTCCGCGGGGATCCGAACAGCCGTCTGACGCTACACCCCTTGAGAGGGAGAAGCCCCCGGAAGACACCGCCACGCCGACGGCGATGGCGCAAGCGAATTGCGACTCCACGCCGTCGAAAGAGAGCCCGCAAAGTGCGGGAGATGCGGGGTGTTCTTCAGGAGACAGCGACGAGGAGGAAGAACCCGTTAAGTCATTTCGAAAGAGCCAGAGATGGCCCGAACCTGGTGAACCGGCGTGCGTGATGTGCGGCCGCTACGGCGAGTACATATGTGACCGCACTGACAATGACGTTTGCAGTCTCGAATGCAAGGCGAAGCACCTGTCACAGATGGGGGTGAGCACTGTGGCGGACTCATTGAGCCATGAACAAAGAGCAGAAAACACAGGGCCTCGGCAGACGGATCTCACGGGCCCTTGTGGCGGTGTTGACCGGCTCGGCACAGGCTACATCTACAGGGAAGACCCGTTCATATCAGGTCTAACGGAGGACCAGGTGCAGCGGGTGAAGCAGGAGCTCGGCATCGACGCCCAGGGCAGGGATGTGTGCAGACCGATCATTGAGTTTGAGCACTGTGGCTTCCCTGCCACGCTCGGTGCCAACCTAAAGAAGGCCGGATACGAGGCCCCCACACCTGTCCAGATGCAAATGGTGCCAGTTGGTTTGACTGGAAGGGATGTGATTGCCAGTGCCGACACCGGCTCTGGAAAGACTGTGGCCTTCCTGCTGCCAGTGGTAATACGGGCACTAGAGGTACGGTTTTGTCAAAAACATCTTTTGATCTTTTGTTTCAGGAACAAATAATTCAATCTCACATTGTCACATTTATCCAGTGTCACATCTCACCTTGGCTTGCACAATTACAATTAAAGAGACATGATAGTGCCAGATATCGTTTTATAATAAGTATTGCAATGTATTGTGATATATTTAATTGTGGCCCCCTGTTTTAAATTTAATTAGGGTTGTGTATTGTAAAGACTGCATGGGTTTGAGTCAATACACTTTGATACTGCAATATATTAAATTAATTTTACACCCAAATGATCTATATGTGTGGGTGACCGACCCAGTTCCAACTTTTTTGGATTACAGGGATACCCTGGCAAATTAGCTTTTTGTCTCTTAACCAGATTCAGACGAGAAGCTCAGTACCAATTTCCTCTAATCTAATCCAATTTAAATTGAGTTTACTTTAAACATTGATGAATTTAGGTTCATATACAATACAACAATGAATACAATACTGTTTTTAAACATTGTGTCTCAACATTACTATAAAATACTAATTTATACTATAATATAATATTAAAATTATAATTATTTGATGCATACAGTGGTATTAGTGTATCAATATTTCTTACGATCCCACATTTAGAGAGAGTACCATTCTCTCCCCTTTCTTTTTGCTTGTCTTCCAGAAAGCAGATGATGGCATGCTCGGACCTGCGGCTCTCATTCTCACTCCTACCAGGGAGCTGGCTATTCAGATCGAGAGGCAGGCCAAGGAGCTTGTGATGGCTCTGCCCAACATGAGAACAGCCCTGCTTGTGGGGGGCATGCCCCTGCCCCCGCAGCTGCACCGCCTCAAACGAGCCATTAAAGTACAGCCACAAATAATGTTTTTAGTTTTTTTTCCAGTCAAAGATTGCTTATAGAAAGTAGCTTCATGCTCAGGCCACTATATTATGAAGTTATTTAATCATATGGTGAATATTGAATAGATCTATATGAAACTTTTATACATTTCCATTTAATCTCTCTTTAGATTGCTATAGCCACACCTGGAAGGCTCATTGAGATCCTGAAGCAGAAAGCAGTCCAACTGGACATGGTCAAAGTTGTAGTGATTGATGAGGTATGAGAATTGCCCGTCCATTACAGTAGGTATTTGGTTTTTGTGTATTTTGCTTCCTGGACCCTGGAATATGCAAGCTTTTCTTTTTTGAAAGAAAAAATTATACATTTCAATATACTAGTGCAGTGCCCATTCTAAACATGCCTGTTTGGAGCAGGCTAATATGGACAGTGGACCTTTCTTCCTTCCTGCCTTCTTCCTTCCTCCCTTCATTCTTCTATCCTTCTCTCCTTCCTCCCTCCCTCCCATCCTTCCTTCCTCACTCCCCTCTTCTTCCTCCTTCCTTCCTTCCTGCCTTTGCTCCTCAATTTCTTCCTTCTTCCTCCACATTTGTGAACTAGTAATGCTGACGAACACTAATCAAAGTCTATTGATATTACGTGTGTCGCGTGTCCAAATTGCACCAAATTTGACACTTCAAGTCCTTGAGATAATCGAAGGATATACATACACAAAGACAGACAGATTCCTTCCTTCATTAGATAGATAGTTAATAGTATGTGTGATGTAAGTGATGAACATGCTTGTGCATCTGTCATGCATCTTTTGGTTTGTGTTTGTGGACCACTAGGCCGACACCATGTTGAAGATGGGGTTCCAGCAGCAGGTGCTGGAGGTTTTGGAGCACGTTCCCGGGGAACACCAAACTCTCTTGACCTCGGCCACCATCCCGCTAGGAACAGAACAGCTGGCCGCCCAGCTGACTCAGGACCCCGTCCGCATCGCCATCGGAGAGAAGAACCAGCCCTGTGCTAATGTCAGGCAGATCCTGCTCTGGGTGGAAGAGCCCTCCAAGAAGAAGAAGCTCTTTGAGATTCTCAATGTAAGTGGACAGTTTGCAGTCACTAATGGGGTGAATAGATGAATAGGAGAATTTTATTTAAAATATTACATTGCATTTAGAATTCAATGTGCACGGGGCGCCGTGGTGCAGGAGGTAGCGCGGGTCGCCCAGTAGTCAGAGGCTTCCTGGTTCGATCCCCAGCTCCTCCCCGGCAGTGCACCTGCCTCTCTATGTATAGTGCACCTGCTCTCGATGAGCAGGTGTGCGCCTTGCACCGTTGCCGCCGCCGCCATCGATGTATGAATGAGTGAATGTGAGGCACGTATTGTAAAATGCTTTTGAGTAGTCGTAAGATTAGAAAAGCACTATATAAGATACAGACCATTTACCATGGTCACAACATCAAGGCGTAGTCAAGATTTGTAGAGTGTCTGGAGAGATTTAGTTTAGTTGGATGGATAGACAACGTTGATAGAGAATGTGAAGTTTGACGCTTGCTATGAGTTGCTATGGACTCCGGTTGCTATTTTGGGAGGATCACTTTCCATTCAATTGCATAGAGAAATAGCTCAAATATACAAAATGTACAAAAATGGAGAAAGGAAGGGAGAAAAAGAAGGGTCGAGTTGCAAGATTTTCTGTGGCAGTTTTTCACCTAATAAGACTTCCAAGCCATCTTTTAATTGGTCTTTTTATCTCAAAACAACTGGAAAATGGATGCAAGATCTCTTACTCCTACTGCTCAGGATGTTTTCCTCAGAACATAATTTTAACATGCTGTCCCAGGCTTTAGGAGAGAAGTGGCTTACACTGGACACTGCTTCCCCTCCAGATGTTTTAGTCCGTACGCTATCGCCCACCCCGTCCCACTTCGATAGAAGAGGAGAGAAGCGCTTTGAACCAGCCACTGAAGCCACCGGAATGAAACTAAATTCATGTCAAATCACTAGCATTTCGGATAATGTGCCAACTTTCAAGCACAGAGGTCCCCATTTGTTTGAGGCTCTTAATGACAAGATGATAAGACAGATTGGCTTTAGCATTACCACAATTCAACAAATATACAGTGGGAGAAGGTTGAAATAGCTTGGAAAACCTTTTTTTCTGATTTCACTTATTGTGAAATGTGTTGTTTTTTCATGAAGGGAGTAGTGGAAATTAAGGATTTGGAACATGGCATTATTTTATTGTTTTTTGCCAGATGGAGATCTGAGGATGGTCTTCAAACATACATTCTCTCTTTTAGGAAAGAGGTAGTTCCTGCGTTCAAGCCTGCGTCCATCCTTAACCACCTCTGGGGTGTTTTTCAGTAGCTGAAACCACTCTGTCCTCCTGGAAACAGCTCCATAAAATGTCAAAGTTCCTTGAATTGTCAGTTGACCCTCAGACTTAACATCCTCCCGACCCCCCTCAAACATCTGTACCTCAATTACAGTTGTTAAAGGGGAGGGCATGGGATTTGAACTGATTCCCATTCACACACCTCATGTTCTTCTCATGAACATTAGATGATTGTTGCCCACACAGACTGTTAAAGCCAAATAGAACTTTATTTTTTTGAGGTTACCACAAATTTGAGTCTAGAAGAATAAGAATATGCTTTGATAGAAACTGGAAGAAAGAATTGGATCTTGAGTTGAATTTGTAGTTGAGTTGTCAGTAAGAGCCTCTGTGATCACGGCTACTGGCTTGTGTTAGTCTGACTGTGAGAGGAGGGAATTCCTAACGCGCCAAACACCAGTCTCCCCAGTCTAACCACTAGACCATATTTAGACAGCCTTTGCTTCGGTCCCGCTCTCCCCCCCTGGTCCAGAGGAAATGGGTGGGCCCAGAGCCATGGCCCCACTCCAGGAATCCAGGCAATGGCTCAAACCATTTACGCTGGGCAGGGCAGGAATTTGGGGAGGCTTTCATCGACCCAGTGGATAAATGTAATTAGACCATATGTTAAAATAACAAGAGTGGTTTTACCACAAGGTGGGGGGAGAGAGCACCTCTCATTTGGGGAAAGTAATTCTACTTGCAGATACATGCGGTTAACTCTGAAATGGTGGAAACAAGAGGTGTGGACTGTGTATTCACCACAAATGCACTTAAGTACACATATGGAGATAAAAAATAAAGGAAACATTTCTTCTTTCAGTCCATGCCCCGTTAAAATGTTGACTTGTATGAAGTTGAGTTGAGCAGACAATATTTACACCTGTAATATTGCGAAATAGAATCACATTGTTACCTTTATAGCAGTTAAACCCATGCAACCACTCTAGCCATGAAATAGTGTGATTAATGTTCTCATTGAAAACAGGCAGCTGTACAATCTAACATTTTGATATTTACAATATTTGAGATATACAATGTTTATTTACAGTTCTGCAAATGTCAGGACATCTTGCAGCAAAATGCATTTAATTTCCTTCAAACCAATTACCTGGAGGATAACTTTCAATGCAAAACCATAGAACTGTTAACCACCTCTTTAACCCTGTACACAAGCTTAAACCATTGTGTAAAATAAGAGATTTTCATTACTTGCACAGCTTTCTCTCCACTATTGTTTCCCTATTCTCACTTGCTTCCCACTGTCTAGGTAAACAAAACAAGATTATCGCCCTAAAGCCCGTTTAGGCAACAAAACATTAGCAAAACCTCTGTTTTTCCACGTGTTTTTCTTGTGGCCTTCCAGGACGACAAACTGTACCAGCCTCCAGTGGTGGTGTTTGTCGACTGTAAACTGGGAGCAGACTTGCTGTGCGAGGCTGTAACCAAGGTGATGGGACTCAACACCGTGGCCATCCACTCCGACAAAAGCCAGTGGGAACGCAACCGTATCCTCAGGGTGAGACCAGCGGCAAGCAGAAACGTTGGAGAAATAGTGGTGCACTTCATGCCAGGGATCCAGGAACAATACTCCTAAAGACATTTTTCCTTTTACTTGAAGAACACAAGCACCTATAACCTAGTATTTTACAAAGCTTTTTTTCTAAAGAGATTAGACTATTGCTGAGAAAATAAATCAGTTGGTCATAAAATTACTGTTGCCGTTGTCTTAGCAATACATCTCCACCACAATCTTATTTGAATATACCTGCGACTACACTAAGTCCTCCTGTTGTGTGTGCAGTCCTTCCTAAAATGCATATGCATAAAGGAGAGGACAATCCAAGTGCATCTATGTTTGTTTATAGGCTCTGTATAGTCTGTGTTTGTACATCTGGTTGTGAATGTTTTTTCTCCTGCAAAAGGTTGTCTCTGCTGTGCAAAGATAACATATATTTAATATTGTTTTCATGTGATCAGAGGGTTTCAATATGATCTGTATATAGATCCAAGTATCATCTCGAATGTGTTGTAATTGTCAAAAGTGTTCATGGATGCAGCTAGTTTGATGAATACTATAAATTGATTCAGCATAAATGCTATGCGCACACTGTCTTTGCAGAGGAAGAAACACGCAAAGGAATTAGGGCAGGATTGTGCCGCAGGGGAAAATAGTGAATCTTTTGGATCGGACTGAAGCATTTCTTTCCTGTTTGTTTAGGGTCTCCTGGAGGGCGACTTTGAGGTTGTGGTCAGTACAGGAGTGCTGGGCCGAGGACTGGACCTGGTCAATGTCAAACTGGTCGTCAACTTCGACATGCCCTCCAACATGGACGAATATGTTCATCAGGTAAAATTACTGTGAATCTTTCATTTGTAACCGTAACAACTTAGTACATTTGTAATACATAGAATGATTTCTAATTATAATTCATACCCATACCAATAATGAAAACATTCTTGGCAAATGCTTTCGCTTTCGTCCGTCTTGCGCCGGTCCAAGAATTTCACCTTCATCTATGCACAAATGTGCATAGAATCACATTTGTCTATTTTTATATATTTGACTACTTCTGTTTTGTATTGTTTGGCTATTTGTGTATATTTGGCTATTTTTATTTTAACTTTACTTTTTATTCTATTTTATTTTATTCTTACTTAGAAAAAATTCTCAGGCTGTTAAGCTTTTTTCAATGCTATATCATACATAGCATACATGCACCTGGTGGAATAAGCTCATTCTGATTCTGATTTGTAATTAAAATATGGAATAGTTCTAAATCCTAAATAAATATCTCTTTATCATGTTTCTTATCACAGCAAGTTCCGTTCTAGTCTAATGTTGTTTGGCAAGTAGTGGTCCTAATCAGATGTGATCTGGGTCAAAACAGGGATCAAGGGCCATACTCACTAAACATCTTAAGTCTAAAAGTAACTCCTAATATCTCCTCCCTGTCTCCAGATGGGCAGGGCAGGTCGGCTCGGCCACAGGGGAACGGCCATCACCTTCCTCAACAACAACAACAAGCGGCTGTTCTCGGAGGTGGTCAAAAGGGTCAAGCCCACGGGCTCCATCCTGCCCCCCCAGCTGCTCAACTCGCCTCACCTCCACGAGCAGCAGAGGAGGGAGAAACAGAGGGCTGGGCCAGGCCCCCAGGAGCCCCTGGTCACCAAGGACAATATCTTAGACATCATCAGGAAACATGACCGTCGCAAGAAATAGTTACTACTCTTTCGGTTTAATTGAAAGGAGGGGGAGGGGTGGCATTTGCCATAGTAAATATTTGTTTTGTGAATATAATATTTTTGAAAATAAATTACAATAAATAATTTGATGCGTGGTCTTATTCTTTTGTAAAAGTTCCCTCCTCAAATATATTTTCATGTTGCATTTATGTGAGTCAACCTCCCGTTAATAGACGCGTGTGTATAGAGAGTAACCTTGAAAATAGCTCCATCTAGTGGCCGCTCTCGCGCTCTGCATGTCCCGCGAACGCACGACATACAACTTCCGGGATCTCAGCCAATCAGCGCCCACCTCCTTCTCCTGTTTGAAATTGAAGCGGGCAAAGACGGAAGAAGAGGACGGAGAGAAGTAAACAAATCCGCCCTGCTCGGAACGGAAGGGTGTATTTGGCATTTTTAAGTGATGATAAGTCGTTAAAATCAACCTTTAGTTTATTTATTTGTTTGTTTTTAGCAGACGAAAGCCATGGCTTTATTTTCCACACCGGCCAGAAAGCACACGGCTTATTACGACCATCTCTTGACGAGAACGGCCGCCGCCAAAGAGCGTCAGACGGGGCGAAAGGCAGCGGGTTTGGCGCAAAACGACCCACGACCCGGCGACGGCAGCTCGTTAGATAGGAGCAAGGAGCTCAACAAGACCTACGTGGTGTCGGCGCTGTCACAGAAGAGCAGCGGCGCGGCTCGACTCACCCTCCAGAGAAGGAACACCAGAGGAGAAAGAACTATGAACGAGAACACCCAGGACTCTCAGAACTCCACCAACAACACCACCACCCCGGGCCCGGGGAGCAGGCTGACCCTGCAGCGCCGCACTCGGACGGGCTCCATGGATAGAAGCGCCAGCAGCCAGACGGTCCGGGCCCAACAAACGAAGGTGCTGTCGGAGTCCAACAGCCAGCCGCCCGGGAGCGCAGGGCTGCTCAGATCGGCCAGTCTGAGGGACGCGGCCCCCAGGAGTAAACCCAAAGAAGTGTTTGGACCGACCGCAACAACAACAACAACAAACCCGACAGCCAGAGCCGTGGACGCACCGGGGAGAGTTGCGCCTTCCTCGTCCACGGGGAGGCCGTTCAAGACGGAGGACCGGTCCACGACCTTCTCCACCCCGACCAAGAAGACCCCGTTCGAGAGGATCGCGGCAAAGAAACACGTGTTTGAGAAGCTGTCCGCGACGGGAGACGGGAAGCCCCAGCCTGTGGCGGCTCCCAGAGCGCAGAAG
>OMKR01045362.1:0-10791 GCA_900302355.1 Cyttopsis rosea | reverse complement strand
AAATTGATTGTGGACCCGTTCCAGTGTAGATGCGATTTTGTTTTTTTCCTGGCTCTCGGAGACCAGCGCTTCGGTTTGCACCTCCCCGTCTCCCCGCCCCTCCCGGAGGCACTTGGGACTTCCACCTGATAGCAGCAAAAGACGCCCGTTCGCCATTCCCGACGTTCATATTCAGGCCTGATGCTGGAAATTTGTCGGCCATGAAATAATCAGGACAAAATCGGAGTAGGAGTAGTCTGATCCCGGCATTGGCCAGCATGTCGTACTGCTGTGTATCAGAATACAGACGGAACTAGAGGACGCAATACTTTCTTTCTACAGTCTACCCACCGATCCAGTTAAATTGAGCTGTTTTGTTTTCTAGTACAACATGGTAGTTGCCACATAAAACACTGCTGGTCACTTTAGTTCCGTGATTGTTTCTCCCGTCTCTAGCTCACTTAATTTTCAAAATGGTGTAAAACGGGCGTCCCGTCCTCGTCCTGACCAATCCTACCGTGGCTACTGTGGCTACTGCCATGCTGTCAGACATACAATTGATCATTGCTACTGTAAAGTATGTGAACATTTGACTTCTGATAGTTATAATGAAGTACCATCTCACCCTAAACTGAATAATAGAATTCACAATGGCGGTTCTATAATTTAAGGAAATGTATCTACCCAAATTCTGCATCAAGGTTTCCAGTGGTGACAATTGCATTAAATGCAAAGACAGCATAGGTTTGGTAAGAAATATCATTTTGATTAAGGGGGATCCATATGTTCTCTATAATGAGTTATATGTGTCTGACTATTTTGACTACCCAATGAAATCGTCTCAGTTGGGAATGTTTCTTCTGTCAGACATTTCTCAAAATCTGCTGTGTCAAGATAGATGAAAAATTATTGAAGTATGTGCGTCTACCATTTAAAGACACATTTGTTGGTGTGCCATGCATTAAGGTACAGTGCTGGAATATATATCCAACATATTTTGTTAACATTAACAGTATTTTATAATGTGTGTTTTAAAGTAAATGGAATGGATATGTGTTTTTGTTTTTTTTACATGAAGGTGTTATGAGCACTACATAATATCTCTTATCGACTTGAATATACAATTCTACATATCTATATCTATATAAACACTGAATGTTTATATAGAAAGTACATTACAATTGTACATATTTTTACACAGAATGTTTCTTATCGTGGACTTAATTTCCAATGGGAACAAGGAGACTGAGGGTGCTCCTGCATCTAGGATCCATAACGGCAAGTGCTACTGACCCATGGTTCCATGGAATGCTGCACAAAAGCAGTTGAGAGGAGAGATTCCTCAAGCCACATGGACCTCATGAAGTTCATGTCAGGTACAATGCAGGTAAGGTGGCATTCTCATGTGTCAATAGTGTCATATGTCTTTTTTTCTGGCATCAGTCTTAAAAGAACTGCCAGTATCTGTAAACACGCAAATGTTACCTTACAGACACTTACAGTGAGGCTCGATGTAAGCAGCCAATGGCTGTCGTTCAATCAGATCTGCAGACAGAGGAGGAGGGGGATGACCGCCCAGCTTACATGAAGAGAAAAGGAAGGTATAACTACCATTATTAAATATGATTTAATTTGAGAACAGGAAGGATCTCAGAGGATTTCCTAAATGTTTTCCAACTGCTGGACAAAATTACAATACCTTCTTGAGTTTAATAAGCCTGTATTTTCCACCTCAGGGGCATAAATAGGTAGATGGCCAGTGAAAGTGAGGATGAGGGACCGATGAAACGTCCAAGGGTCAGTACAAACGTACTACATTCTTCACCAGTGATCACAACACCGGAGTGTAGGAGAACAACTCAGAGAGTTGCCAGGTCGCCGGAATTCGCCGCACGTGCATCATTTATCAGGTCACTGGTCACAGAGTCTGAGAGTCCAGAAGGGTCTGAGCCTTTCACTTCATCCAGTCAGCAGTGATGCAAGTGTTCTAGTCTTGAACCCAACTTTGTATTTTTGTTATTTATTCCCTCCATTTTTGCAGCAAAAGGGAAGGCTTGAGGTTCACCATGATATAACTAACAGTCTGTAGCAACAATGGAGAAACAACAAGTTCACACCTTAATTATATCTAGTCTTGTATGCAATAAGCCACATCTGTACTCTGTTTTGTATTTGCTGTTACTGTTTTGTATTTGCAGCAATTTTTCATGTGCAAACCCTAATGCAGGACGTGTACACTAAATATGCAGTAACGGCAGTCAGCTGGTTCAGCCTTATCGGATGTTGGATCTTCCAGGGAGTTGCTTCAACATGTTATACTGTTACTGCATTTTGAGCCTTATTCCCTGGGTATTATGAGACAAATTATAAATCCAATATCTAAAACAAATGTGTAAACAAGTACAAGTCTAAACTCATAAGGGTAACCAATCATTTATAATAATTTCTTGCTATCTCTTTTTTTCAAAGGTGCTATGCAGCGCCAGACAGAGATGGAAGGAGAAAGCGAAGAAGCAGACGGACTGATCCACCACAGGACAGAGGGAGCCATTTCGAATCCGATACTGTGCTGATGAAAAAATAAAATTGACAAATCTGTCGAAATCAGTCAATGTCTGCTTATTTATTAAAGGTGCATTGTGTAGAATTTAGCGGCATCTAGCGGAACAGACTTGGCAGAAATGGAATATAATATTCATAAGTATGTATTAATTGGTGTATAATCCCATGAAAATAAGAATCGTGTTTTCATTACCTTAGAATGGCCCCTTTATATCTGAGCACTACATATCTCTATAGACTTGAATATAAAATTTAATTCTAATTAAATTGTTCTTATTAAAGGGGACATATCATGAAAAACTCACCTTTTTACCTATACCTTTTTTTAATTGCTCTGCCTCACGCTAAAAAAGGGGCCTAAAACACGCTGTTCAAGTTTGCTGTCACACCCTACGTGTGACACGTTAGAATTAGAACCGAATTAGAATCGGAGTAACTCCACCCACGGCTGGAGCGCCAGTGGCGTAGGCATTGTTGAGAGTGTATGAGTGAAGATTCAGCAACTGCATTGCCTATTTCTCGCATCAAATTTGTCCAGAAACCGATTTTGGTGGACTGATATGGTGGAAATAGTGAATGTTTATCTTCTTCATACAGAAGTGGGAGAAACGGTTCCGGGGTGGGTGCGGCACATGCACACGCATACACGCACACTGAATCAGCCTGTCAGAGCCTGGAAGAATAGAGACACAGGTTAGAATGGTTAGAAAACACTTCAAAGACATATTGTGGGGACATCAGAGACCTGTATTAACCTGTGGAAAAGGAGCATGATATGGCTCCTTTAACATATAACTTTCTACATATTTTCATATAAGGGGGAGCGAAGAGTGCAAGCTCAAAACCCACTGAAAGTAATAAAATTTTTAAGGAAAAACTGTAAAAGTTAGGAATTTTTACTCGTACTCGCCCCATACACAGCTCATACTCGGCCTAATGTACTCTCGATTCTGAGCCGACCGAACGAAACAAAGCAAAGCCACGTTGGCGTGCGACTGCGGGCCGATCAAACCAGTTCCGGCTCGCGCAATTGGACCGAGTCATCGGTGCTACTTGGACCACCTCTGATCATCTGCCACCAAAATTTATATTCCCTGTATGATGCTTGTTTCTTGGGCCAAAGTAGATTTTTCGACATATTTGATTAGATTCACCTTGATGTATTGGCCACTTGGATGAAACTTGGGTGCTTGGATAAAGACATTTAAATAGTATTATCAGTATCAGAACTTGCTGCTCACATTCTGCCAAACAGTATAGCTACCAAAGGCCATATTACTTTCCTTACAAACAAGCTCTTATTCCTGTGGCTGTTTTCTCCACTGTCTCTTTTTCAATCAGATGGACGACATCAACCTACACCACAGGTTCCTGAATTGGAGGCGTCGAATCCGGGAGAGGGAGATGGGGGAGGTGCGCCCGGCACAGGAACGGTATTTGAGGCTGCTGAAAGACGGAGACACTCTCAGGTAAAGACACATCTTTATCATCTTTAAGTTGTGTTGAATTCCGTAGTTCTGTAATTTTGTGTGTGTGTGCCTCTCTGAATAAATGCTCTATGCAATGGTATCGGATAACATTTATAGGATAGTTTATATTTTGTCTATTCCTTAGCCTGAGCAGATTGAAAAAATTTCCAGCAGCATGGGCCCTTTTCACCTCAACAATGACCCTTTCCACTATATAAGTTTCGCCAACATGCATATCTGGATTGTGCCTAACCCTGCCATTATGCGCCATATAATCTTTGGCATTGATGAGAAGGACAGGAGCTCAGGCTGTAGAACCTCCTGTAGGGTTAGCAGTGATATGAGCATGCTGACTTGGCACAAATCAGGTGGTCTTTACCCTGTGAGGAAAATGGATTGGGTTGTATCCCTTGACTGCTTTCACATCCCTGTTTTTCTTAAACCACAGACTGTAATTGACTATAATATGCATGTAGTCAAGAAAAGCAGACTCATGACATAGAGGTGGAAGATGGCAGTCTGACGGCTCTGTGTGTGTTTGTGTGTATGTGTGTGTGTGGGCAGTTGGCATGCCATCCCCTAATAATATAACCCAAATAGCTCTGCGACCCTCTTCAGACCCTCTAATTGAAACAATTAAAAGCTCAAGGATTGTCAGTGGGAGCATGTTTCCTGGTCAGCAAAAGGCACAGCATTTAGCTCAAATTCTGGGCCGACCTTATTGGAAAATAGGCTCCTTTGCAATTAGGTTTTGTTTGACTCAAAAACCTCAGAGGCTTAGCCTATGCATTTTTGTATCGGGATTACTTTAATTCTAGAGCGCCTCAAACATTCAATGCGTGCACACACACACACACACACACACACACACACACACACACACACACACACACACACTCACATTCAGTGTGTGTGTTCCAGAAATGCCAACAAACCATGAAAATCATGTCCAAAGCAGCAATTTGCTTTTAATGGTCATATAGTAGTCTACAATTGCTAAATATTCTGATCTCATTCCGATGATATGATTTTGAGGAGGATTTGCAGACAGATACAGTATTTTGATATCAAGAGTATGCGTCTTGTTTTGCTATGAAATGTGTTTAAGATTTTGAATAGAGCAGCAAGACATTTTCTTCACCTGTGATTTTGTCATTTCAGTTACCAAGGGAACTCTGATGAAGTGGGTTGCTACGTGGCTCCCCATCCTCTATCAAAGGGAAATTGCTATTTCGAGGTAAGACATTTTGACAGCGTTTGCACCGTGGCTGTAAATCACAATTCTGACACGGTCGTCATAGTTCAATCTCTAATCAAGGCCGTTTCAATCCTCTTTTCAAGTCTCATCAGTTTGCATACATGTCTCCACTGTGCAGTGTTCATTCTTTCATGTGTTCATTCCAGATTTAAATAGAATGGAGGCTATTTTGTAAATAAAGAGACTTAGGTAGTAGCTTAGGTAGTCAATTATTTTGAGCTGCTGTTGAGGGAGAACATTATAATTGGGGTTCCTGTCTACTATCATTACTGGTTGTGCCCAAGAATGCTTTTCCATTCATTTAGCTATTTTATCCCACGGAATTCTACTGGTAAAATTTTTTGAAACTTCATATCAAACTCCAAAAGCCCCCCGCAGTTCCGGTTCAACAAGTAGGAAAACCACTACGTCACAATGCCCTTGCTACGTTGAAATGGGGGATTGGATGTGGGTTTGGGTGGTATCTCTCTGGTGCAAAGATTAATCTAACACACAGTGTTTTTCATCAGCCGTGCTGATGCACCCCTCCGTCTCAGGAGTGTCCAACATACTCTGTGTTTTTAAGGGGGGGAAAAGTGTCTTTGTGATTTAGCACAGGAAAGCCTGCGAGGGTCCAGTCATAAATTAGTGGCTAGAGGAGGGTTGGGCTGCATTATTTATGAGGCAGTGGTCCAGCATGTAGCGTGTACACAGCAAAAGTCAGGCCCAGCAGCATGTCGTCCAGCAATAGCAGGTCAGGCTGGTTTGATGCACTTCCTTTTTTTGGTTCTGGGAACAAACAAACGTTTTAATAATTTGTCTCATTTGACTTATCAATAAATCATGTTTTGCTTTTCTAGTTAACACAGTTCTTTCTTAATTTTGACAGATAAAAACATAGGCTGGGTGAGGCTTACTTAGTCCACTGAGGACATATTTATATTTTGAAATGATTTTGAACAGGTTTTAAGTCTTATTTCTCTCCTTCTTTCCTGCTCCCACTCTTCTGGCAGGAAAGAAAAGGATCTTGAATCACAAAATTGCCGTGTTTAAAGTTGCAGTGTGTAGAATTTAGCGGCCACTAACGGCGAGGTTGCAGACTGCAACCAATTGAATTTGTCTGCCTGTGTAGGAGAGCCTATGGTAGCAGTGAAACTTGCGAAAAACGTGCAAGCCCCTCTCTAGAGCCAGTGTTTGGTTTGTCTGTTGTTTGTTTTGGACTACTGTAGCAACATGGCGGAACGATTCATATTTTCATGGGATTATACACTAGTTAATACATACCTATGAATATTAATATTTATAAGTATAATAATATAATATGAATATTATATTCCATTTCTGCCGTGTCCATTCCACTAGATGCCACTAAATTCTACACACTGCACCTTTAAATGACAATCACACACAGGGTACTTGAAGCTGAATTAGATGAGCTTGACATTTAAGGGCCCTTCACAAAGGATGTGGTGCGCGCTGTGCTTTAAACTCCATTGGTGTGTATTGGTTGCGCCAATCAAGTTGAACTTCTGCGCAGAGTAGCGCGCCGTGACTTAATCCCTGCTGGGCCAATAGAAGCAAGAGGTGAAGCAAACAGCCAAATGACTTTAAATAAAAATACCATAATACCATAACCAATATTCTTGTTGTAGAAGTAATGACAAGAGTCCAATTTTCATTCCAATCGATAATTTATTTTTGCCTAGAAACCAAAAGCGTGCATGCATCCGCTACGTTGAACGTGGTGCACATCGCGTCCTATGTGAAAGCCCCTTTACAAGGCAGAACTTTAGGGTGAACATTAAAAAGTCTATTGTGTTATGTGACGTGGTTCTCTGGCACTGTGACACACACACACGCACTTTCCAGTTATCTTCCGATATATCAGGTCAGGTATAAAGGTCAGACTCCCGTCAGAGTTTGCGTCAAACGTGGCGCGCTATTCCCTCATTATGCTTTCGCAAGGAATCCATTTCATCTTCGTCAGAACGGCTGCACTTTGTTTGAGACACTTTTCTTCGTCCGGCTCCTTGGAGCTGAGCTTAAACATCTGCAATATTTCACTTATTTCAACAGATTTATTTGAAAATAATTCCATTTATTAGTCAGCATTCCTAGTCGGCTCATCAATGAGACATTTCTGCTCTTTCCACATCCCAGTCACCTCACATTTGCCAAAAGAACCCACAAACCTTTTATTTGGATCTTTATCGAGCAATTAATATTCCATTGTATTTTATTATCTCTGACTGCGATGAGTGCAGAAGGCCCAAGTGGCCCAGCGAAGATGTTTTCAACTGTAGGATATAGAGTAAGGTCCTCAAATGAGATACAGGCTGGAGAAGTAGAGGTGGAGGAACGAAAAACTCATAGCTTTATCTGCTTAGATCTGCCACAGGGGCTTCCTGCTGGAGTCCTGCACGGGTGCTTTTTTTTCTATCCGCATCCGACCCGTACGCATACATTAAATTTATTCCATTTATTAATTATTCTTATTAAGACATTGTTATGCTCCCCGAGAGATTTTATGCTGCCCCCCATCTCTCATAGAAGCTTTGCTTCGCACCACCCACAAAACCAAACGGCAGGTTTCTGCTTGGCAGTATCTGCCATTTTGAATGGACTGTGTCTGCCTTGCTGCTTGGCTCGGGGAATTGGGCTTCAGGGAGACAAAATAACCTCACTAGTCATACAAACAGGAGTGCCAAGGAAGCCAGAGATTTTCAAGCAACGCCCGTCTGACCCCATATGGAAGTTTTCCATCAAAAGTTATGCTCAATTTCTGTCTTTGCCAAAGGATTTTTGTTGTGTTGTTGATAAAAAATTTTAATCATCATGTGAATGATGAAAGGTTCAAATCAAATCGGGTTACAAAGTTACAAATCGGGTTTCTGATTTTGTGCCTGTGTTTAAAGGTGACCATAGTGGACACCGGGGTAAGAGGGACTATTGCTGTGGGCCTGGTGCCTAAGTTCTACAGGCTGGATCACCAGCCAGGTTGGCTGCCATACTCTGTCGCCTATCATGCTGACAATGGCAAGTAAGTCAAGCCCTTCTTTAAAGCATTAAACACTATACATCTCGGATTCCTCTGCAGTGTTGACATCGAGAATGTTTGTGATCTACTGCAACTTAGTACCTGCTGAGCTGCTGCTACCCTTCTTTTCCTGCCTTTAGGTTATACATTGGGAACCCTCTGGGTCAGCGGTTTGGTCCAAAATGTGCTCGTGGAGACCGCATTGGCTGTGGAATACACTCGGAAAATACAGAAGCAGGGTTTATAACCGTCTTTTTCACCAAAAACGGCAAAGAGGTATGTTTTTATCTTGTTTTATCCATTCTGCAATGGCCTCCAAAGAAATCCCAAAACATGCCAGCGAGCTGAGAATCATCGGTCTGTCTGTTTATGTCTCTATGTTTACTTTTCTCCACTGATCCCTGTGCATCCATCTCTTATCCAGGTGGGATCAGTGGAGGTGCCTGTGTCGGCAGAGGGCCTGTTCCCTGCCGTGGGAATGCACTCCCTGGGGGAGGAAGTACGAGTGGACCTGCAGGCTGAGTGGTTCCTGGAGGAGGATGAGGGCATGATGATGGTGGACAGCCACGAGGACGACTGGGGGCGTCTCTATGATGTTAGGGCGAGCGGCACGGTAAGGACATAAGGACAATAATACACAGGATTTGATTTTTAATCCCTTGTGCTGATAATTAGGGTGTTCCACACAGAAGCGTAAATCTCCATAAACCAGCTCCAAATGGCTTAGTTGGCTACCAAGCTGCAACAACCACCACACGTGGCATGAGTGTTTCACTGAAGTTATCAAATGGGCGCCTTCTTTCACTGATGTTTCATTGAATTAAGCAGTGAGTTCTGGTGTCCCAGGACCGCCCCCCTCGTTACATACATCTGCCACCCTCAGCCTACCACTATTCCATCTATACATGCACAGTGACAATCCTTAACAACTGCCACAAAATGAACCACAACATGGTCATATTAGAATGGAAGTATGTCATTTTGTGCTGATGGGCGACATTGCTTATAAGTTCAGGTGCAGTCTGAACTAACAAGAGATTCTATAAAAGGTATGGTCATCCGATGGCTTTTCTCTTTTCGTTTTTGCAAACAAACCCCTACAAGTAGTCTTCTCATGTGAAATGCACTACAAGCTTGGTACCTTTTTCCTTTGTCCAAGTGTTAAACATGTGAACATCACAATGGAGTTGAGTGAGTACTTGTTCCTGAGAAAGAGTTTCTGTGCTTATGTTGTTGTTTCCCATCGTTTATAATTGTTCATAGCACCTCACTGGACGCTTTACTATTGAGAAATGTACCCCTCTGCTTCCTGTTTTCAGAAACTTTACCCTATTGGACTTTGTTTAAGCACAGTTAGAAGCAGCAGAGTGGTACGTTTCTTCATTGTAATGCGTTCTGCGTTATAAATGCTAATTCACATGTGTTGTCTGTGGCATTGCTATCTTTGGCAGATGTTTCGAGATTTTGCAGTCAAAGCTCGCCAAGCTCCTACTTTTGGCCGACAGCCAAGTCCCCTTCGGGGCCACAAAAACTTTTGTTATCTGTAGAAATCCAAATACACCGACCACAGCTCTAGGGTCATCAGTCTGTCCTGCTGAGGCACTTTCTCTCCCTGCCCTCTTGGCATTCATTTGCTGTAATTCCACATTCATATATTCTGGTCATATACTTTCGTGTACTAGTCATATAGCACTATTTATGTCATAAAACATTGGTCCAGTTTCATGTCAGGCGTTTGTTTTCCCAACTGTTGCAGCAGCTCCTGCTAGACTACTAGATGGAGGTTATGGTCAACATAATGTAGGATTTACCTATGTTTGCTCCTATTTTGGAGATCACTATGGGAGAATCTGTCATACTTGATAATATCTGGATTGAGAAGAAACTCCTTATTATCTATCTATTAACAACAACCAAGGGTAAACAAAAACAAATCTGAACTATCCCTTTAATTCTTGCTCCTAGTCCTTGATAAATCCAATATATTAACCAAGTCATTTAGCTTAGCAAGTTTTACAATGCTGTTGGTAATAGATTTACATCTGCTTTTGGAGTTCATGACACCATACACTCTTGTTTAAATTCAATTTTAAAAAGTGCCTTTTTCCCCTTCTTGCCTCCTTTTTCCATTAAAAGATGAATCCTACAAAAAACAACTTTGATTACGATTTTACATTTGAGATAAATTCGCTAGCAGTATTGAAGATGACTATCTAAAAATGGCAACAATCTCAGGTAATTGGAGACACCAACTTCAACTAATACCGCTGCTGGTCTACTGCAGTTTTGAATGTCTTTAATCTTTATTGATAAGCTGTAGACATTTTGCCTTAATGGTGACAGGGAATTAAGTGTCAAAAGAACCCAACATGTGTGTTCTCAAACACAATGCTACCATTCATGCGGTCGGTATTAGCAATCGGACAAGGACTTTTTCAACAAACGCAAAGGAGCGCGCACCGATTGCAGGTGTCACAGCGCTGCTCCCACCGCACCGCAGAACTGTG
>OMKR01045354.1:15224-25676 GCA_900302355.1 Cyttopsis rosea | reverse complement strand
TCGGAAACTGACACACTGGCTCTGCAATAACAGGAAAATGTAATCGGGCTGCGGCAGGACGGCGGGCCGCCAATCCAGCCTCCTTCCAGGCACTGATGCTGGGGTTAGAAGAGAAGATCCCGAAAAGTCTCCACATTACACAGTGAGGTGCTAGACGTGGAAGGAGAGGAGACGGGTAAGTGTGGGGGGCTGCAAGCAGCAAGCAGGGAGGAGCTCACAGAGGGAGGCAGCCAAGCACAGTTGGGAGTCCTACTGGTTTCACCCAGCTATGAGGACAAATATAGCTCTGGCTGCCTGATTTAAAGGCTAGCAGTATAACCCTGCCTTGAATGAACCATATGGCCTGGTCGCTACATGTATAGGCTACTAATGGATGGATTAATAAGCGTTGCTCCGTCCTGCATTACACTGGTTCTGCTCAGAGCCCTGAACCCAGGACTGAGATATGTTGGCATAGATGATGGTTCCACAACCAGGTACTTCTGGCTCAATGCATGTACCACAAAACAATACATTGGAAAGGTTGTGAAAAGGTCATAGCGGCCGCGGCAAACAGTAGCAGCTGTCCTCACAAGGGCTGTCAGTCAGTGTGGGCTGGCCAGTGGGTAGTAATCAACTACTCTAATCGATTTAGCCGGCTTTCCCCCTGGCTGCCTCCTCCTCTGCATCCTCTCCCTGCTATTTGCTGCTCCGCAGACAGAGCGGAGCAGAGGCCCCCGTGGCAAAGCGGCTTATTGTGGGTTGAGTTGATTAGATCAGTGCAGGCAGCTTCTCCGATGGACAACATCTCCTTAATGGCCATTAATCTGAGAACAGGAACGTACTGCGCAAGGCAAGTCCAGAGACAAAACAGAGGCTGCAAGTCCTAAAAAAAAACTCCTCTCAACAAGTAGCTGCTACAGCTCATTAACACATGAGGCATCTTCACTTATTTTCTGAACATGTTTGTCACCGAGCCCTGAGGATCTCTTCTACTCTACTAATATTAATTAAGGTGGTGACCAAAGCAACCAAGATTGTCCGCCTGTGTACTCAATACACTGGACTAGAGCTTCATCTCATACCTTAAATGTGAATGTGAGAGAGCTGAGACAAACAAGCGCACTCTAGTGGACATACAGAAAAACTCTTCCTAAACGGCAATCAACTGGAGTGTTGTCTCACCTCTGATAAATCATCTTAAAAAGTGAGGGTCAGATTAGGTTATTCAGCTGGGCATCCTGGGAAGTGAGTAAACATCAGTGAGCAAACAGGAAAAGGGCTGGGCTGAAGGACTACTGCCGCATGGCTGTAGCAAACTCCAGCCTTAAGGGTGGTGCTGCAGTTTTTAAATTTTCGACAAGGACGATGCCTGCCACAGGGGGGCATGAGAGAGCAATATGGTTCCACAGAGAAATAAGGGAAGCATCTATCAGTCAGGGTGAGCATGGGGACAGAGTGCCACAGTTGAGCCATTATGTAAGCCAGCGGAGAGGGAGAAGTCTTTCCCCGGGACATCTGTTAGCAATTCATTACAAAGTCAACAGCCCTCCCTGGGTTACTACTAATGGCTTCGGTGGACGAAGTCCTGAGTGACCTGACCTATATGAAATAATGATTTAACTATGCAGTGATCTCAGAGGCAGAAGCAATGGGGACGGTCAGGTCGGCAACAGCAACGATGACTGTCCACCTCTCTCATTCTCTTGGTTGCCAATCAGTTTTTGGAAATGAGTCGACGAAAATCATTTTATTGTCGACTCTGTTACGTAAAAGAACTCAGCTGCTGTCATGACAGTAGTCAAAGTTCATGATTGCCAAGAAGTTCACCACAGCTGAACATGACGGCAATACAAGATGTTTTCCACTATTTTTTGACAATATGAAAAACAGAAAATGAGACCGTCAGCCATGAGATTACGGCTTTTAAAAGTATGAATAATTGAATGACATTACCTCATTGCAATATATCTTACAAACAGCTGGTACTGTAGGTCCTTGCGAAACAGAGGTCTTGTAGTGACGCAGACAATTAGTAGCCAGTCACATCTGTACCCTTCTGGTTTGGATTACAAAACCAATAGATCACAGTGGACAACTTCAACACACCTCGAACAAAAAAGAAAGAAAAAAAAAATTGTTGCTACAAGGCCAGTTTCAAGTTACCATCAGGCCATCATCACTCAGAAACCTAACATAGATTTACTACACCAGTAAGCCCAGCACTGGTTGTTGAAATGGCTCTCCCTCTTGTCACTTGAGAACAAACAATGTTCCGCCTCCACGTGTCATTAAAAGACAAACAAGCATTGCAGAACATTTGACAATATGTTCTGCACCTTGATATAAGTTGATATATTGCCATTCACTTCTCAATTATTGATACATTTTTCATTTACCTGGACAATAACGTAGCTAGCAGACATGCTTTGTTGACAGTCTCAACAACACAACATAAAAAGTATTACATTTGTACTGTATTTCAACGTGCTTCATATTTTAGTCAGAGACTAAAAGCAATGGATGTCAATGGAGAGCGAGGAAAAAAATACCATCGTTGAGTGGCAGAATATGGACTTTTATCCAGCTATGGAAGGTATAGTCAAATGTAAAAAAATATATATATATATGAGAATAATATCTAAGTTTCATCATATTTTTCGCCTGTGAGGTTCGCTTCACAGATCTGTGATGGTGCAGTAGCAGCCTGTGCTGCGCTTGCAGTTCCTGCCCGGTTTCATTTACATGAGCCTGTCATTACTTTTTCCTGCTTTTGAAATCGCCGGCGTTTCAAAGAGCCCGATTCAAATCTACTGTGTGGCCAGTCCCATCCTCCACGACAGATGAGGCAAGGGAAAGAGAAAAGAGGCACAGGGAAGATAATCGAGTTGCTCTGTAGGGAAGTTCCTCCTTGGATGCTTTTCCAACTTTTGATGCGAGTCCATACAGATCTACTGCTGCTGCAGGTGACTGAAGATGATCAACTTTTAGCACCAACTGGTTTACACATGCTGGCAGAGGCTGGCGTGCCACAGCAATGATGCAGCAATAGCTGGTGGATTATTGTACTTGTATGAGCATGTTGCAGATCTTGACAAAATCTTGAAGCTCAAAAGGTGTAAAGATGGCAAATTAGGCCAATAAGTCATGTCACCAAATAAGCTTTACATTCAAGGCCATTATTTGTAGTTTTCTCATTTTTTATCTGTCCATAAGAAGGATGTCATCCGCGATAGATGAACTAGAAGACAGTCTCTTTGCTCTACGCCTCCCTGTTTGTTTTCTTCTGCATGTGTGAGAAGGCCACGCTCTGAACTGAAACAGAATGAGATG
Source organism: Cyttopsis rosea (assembly GCA_900302355.1). Lineage (NCBI taxonomy): Eukaryota > Metazoa > Chordata > Actinopteri > Zeiformes > Parazenidae > Cyttopsis > Cyttopsis rosea. The sequence goes on along the minus strand of OMKR01045354.1, from coordinate 22,364 downwards.
CCAGTGCAAATTATGGCGTTTCTGTATTTAGCCACTGTATTTTGATCACATACTGTAAGGCTTTCTCCTTTGCCATTTATTGTGTAATAAAAAATAAATCGAAGTTGCTTTGAATTAAATAAAAGATGGCTGCATCTTTAGAGTGGTCGTGTGGGCTTTATGGTATTCGGGTAAAATCGCCACTTGTGTTATAGAGATATCTATTAAGAGAAAAAACAACCCCGCTTTGAAGGGGACCATAGGGATGTTTGAACCACCGCTCAAAGAGAAATTTATTTAGTCACCCGCACATCCTCTTCTCAGACACAGGTGTTACGCCTTTGATTGCTCCCCTACTGTGGAATGGATCCCTTGACTCACTCAAACTGGTTTTTAAACATTTTGCCAATATTCCTGTTTGGAGGTGGATATAGTTAATAAATGACCCGTCAGTTGTCTATAGTATCTATAGTAATCTATAGTAATTACACTGTTTAATTAGAAGTCACCATTTTTAAGAAGCTAATTATACTTCCAATGTGATCTGTTTTTTACATTACATATGTTTGAAGACAAGCCCATTTTAACAAATGCTTTAGAGCAAAAAAACAATTCAAAATAAATATAACATTGCAATGTCATGTCAATGTCACTGATCATCAAAAGGTTTCTTTGCACTTCAACTCTTATTACTTACGGCATGAGACTGAGTTTGCCTCCTGACTTGACTCCTTCCCTTTTCTGGACATAGTTTGCTGGGATGGTTCCCTCTTTGGCCCCTGTGTTTCTCGCTCTGTACCAGTTGGGATCCTAGAACCAGCAGGAGAAAACACAGGAGGGAGTTAAAACATCAGTGCAATAGATATGTGTAACTGCCGGTGTTTGGGCCACCTATACTTAGTGCTGGGTATCGAAATCCGATCATCATTGATAGTATGGAAGCTGCGGCCTGTGGCATTTAATACCAGAATTTATATTGAAGTACTTGATCTCTTCATCAGTGTGCCAAAAAATAAAACCAAATGTTTGTATCATAAGAGTAAATGTGTTGTGTAATTCTTTATATTAAAAGGGAGGCAGTAAACTTTATCTAAAAGCATATGAGACATTTAACTCTGTATTGCCAATATACATATACAGGGTATCAATATTGGTACTGAAACGATGATATGACAGAGCTCATCATGTTGGGACATGATGAGCTCCGTTGTGGGAGGGAGGCCCGACATACACTACATGTCTCGAAGCCAAACCATCAGCACTAACAAATCTGCTCTCCTGCGATCTCTATGCAATCAGAATGTTGTGGGAACGCCTGTGAATTCTGCCACTAACTTTATGATCCTATTTACGTTTTTTCAGTGAAAAAATGTTTTGAACAACAGAAGGATGGAAAGATTTAAAGCCTCAGTCTTTCGTACCCTGGTGACTCCGATGATGGTCAACACGTCTCCTTTACAGAACGGCAGGTCCTGTTCGTTGGTGGTCTGGAAGTTATACTTGGCTACACACTCTGTGCCAGTCGGCCATGGTGCCTGTGCAGAACAAACAAGCGAACAGTGAGCATCATTTTACTTTTTCTGGCTCATCATCCAGTCTCGCTTTGCCAGACCTCTCTCTCTCTTGAGGAGAAAAGGGTCTGGCAAGACACATTATCATTCATCCAAAAAAATGTTGTGGGTTGTTTGTATACAGTCAACTCATCAGAATCCTCAAGGGCGGAGCCCAACTGCAAAATGGCATTTGCTTCTTTGGATATCTTTAAAATAATCCACACAATCCAAATCTTTGTCTGTTTGATATTTTCTGTGATTTAAATGTCATAGTAACAACAGGTGTGATTGATTCAGGCACAGAACATTTCTCTCTTTTTTTATTTTTTATTTTGGAGCCGTCCCTGAACTATTGTTACTATTGAATATCTTTATTGTTGGTGATCTAATATGGGAGCTTGTTCTTTTGCTGCTGTTACGGTTAAGTGGCCCAGGAGAAGATCGTCAGCTAAAAACCTGGCATGTAATTATGCAGGAAGGTGAAGATGCTGAGTGTATTCAGCTGGGCTGTTATATCACCACAATGGTGCGTTCATAAAAAAAAAGATGAATTTGATGTCAGAGCAGAAAGCAGCAGGTGTGTGAGTGAGAAAAGGCAAATTCCCTCCATTTGACCCAGCTCCATTCTGGGAACCTGGGCGGCTGAACGATTCCAGCATGACGGCTACTCAGTAACAGCGGTCCAAAGGGAGGAGAACTCTGGTGTTGTGAAATCACAGAATAGACTTTTAGGGCAGTATTCAAAGGCTGGCTAAAATAGAATTTCATTCAGTGGAGTGAAATAGATTGCACATATCTGGAAAGATCTCACCCATCTGTGTTGGAAGGAAATCACTAAGCAACAACTCCAGAATCAGTGGCAGGAGTGTTTGAGAATAAAAAGATGACATGGTTTAAGAAAAAAGGGAAAATCCATTAAATGAGTGTGTTATGTCAGAAATAGTATGCCCTGAATTCATTCATAGTAGTGTCATCATCTACATCTACCACTGGATCATCTACTAAACAAGTTTTAATGCCAAACATAAAAAAAATAAAAATAGAAAAATAAAAATCACTCTCCTGAACCACTGGTCACCATATACGTCGAAATGATATTGCTATACCATGATGCACAACTTTGTGGTCTAAATTAGTCATGATGGGAAGATATGGCATCTGACATATTAGAGGAAGTTTATTTTTAAACTTTAGCATTTGTGTAATGTGATGAACCTCAGTTGGATTCTTTGTGTTCGGTGTGAATACATAAGTCGATATTGTATATATTGTTACAGTGCAAATTCGGGCCTTGGGATTCAAATTCAATGCTTGGTAGTTGCATCAGCCAAACTGCATAGATCTTTGTCATTTGAGATCAAATTTCATTTTAAGTGAGACAGAAACGTTTTATATACTCACTCAGCATTAACAATAAGAGAAAATAAAATTTGTATTAAAAAACAAAGAAGAAGCAGTTCAAGAAGCAGTATTGAAGTCGAAAGTATTGTAATTATTTTGTAATTGTAATAATATTCAAATAATTTTTTAACCTTACCCAATGCAAATGATGAAACTTCATCAGTTTCATTAGAGCGAGATACCTAAAATGTCCACAGTGCAACGTCCGAGCAGTCGAATGTAGGAACAGTTCTTCTAGGGGTGCGTGAAATATGATGGGAGGGTAGGCGGTGCTGGGAAAGCAGCGTGTGGGCACAGCAAACTGCCCATACCGGGATAAAAATCAAAGGAAAAGTCTTTGCCTAGCGCAGGGCTCTCGCCACCCACCTGGATCCCAGACATGATGAAGGGAGTGGGGCAGCAGGCGTCCTCAGGCAGGCAGCGCTCACTGTTCAGCAGGTACCATCAGAGCTGAAACAACAAGAACAGACGTTGATTTTATTTCACCTGAATCTAGACTCTGTGTGCGATAGTGAAAAACATATTTTCTTTGGACCTTTCTTCACCCATCGCATATGAAAGTAAAAATTCATCCTCACCTATCACCCTCCTATGTTTACAATGTCCATAAATATAAGGCACCAGTCTATAAAGCAAAACGCAAACAAACCTAATTACTAAATAACCAGTCTAAGAGTTCCATTGTATTTGCAGTTTGTTTGCCCTCCACTTACAGTTGTGATGCTATAGAATATTTTTTTTCTAATAAAAATAATGAGCAGTGTATTTTATGAAGATCCCTAGACACACAGCATATAGACGGGTGTCCAAAGAGAGCAATGTAATTTCTCTTGTACCACGGAGACGCAATGATCTGATGAAAATAAGGTTGTAACTCATCGTCTATGTTCCTATGATTGAAAATAGAGCTATATTAATAAATCTAATGTTGTTCGTCAGTTATTGACCAAGGAAGTATAATAATATCTAACTGTTGAATTTACCAAACTCCAGAAGTGTGTGGCATCGGACAAGCAAACTACCATAATGACTAATATACACAAATGTAAAAACAGTGTAAAGTTATAATAATAATCCTATATAAAATCATATTCCTTGAAAGTGGGGGAACCAAAGATCCCTTGGACCCCACTGCAGAGGTATAAAACCAGAGTGAACTGATGCAATGATTTTTTTTGGGTGACCTTGCAGTTAGAGAGGGGGGAGAGAGAGAGAGACTTTTTTTTTTTGTGGTCGGGGTGTGTGTGTTTGGTGCCAGCTCCGCCACGTGTCTGTTTGAGGGAACACTGCTCCGGTGTGTGTGTGAGAGAACACAAAGCAAAACACACCAGATGCTAGGCCCTAGGCTTTCCCTGTACAGCTGAGAGTGCCCAGTATTTTGTGTGTGTGTGTGAGAGCTAATAATAGTGGATATGAACAAGTGGGCCATAGCTGTTGCGTGCACCTTAGATAGCGCTCGTGTCTCGTGTTTATAGTCCTTTAGCAGTTGGGTCATAAAATTGTTGTCATAAAATTAGTTGTAGGGTCATAAAATTTAAAAAATAAAATAAAATAAACTAAACTCCAAAAGCCGATATCGTTATTGAATTCTGCAATTCTGTCCTCTAAATGAATGAAAATGAGAATATACTATCTAAAATTAAACCATTTAGTCTGAAACTTTAGTTTTCATAAGATTATGTTTGAAATTAAAACATAATGCAACGGAATGAACTGCAGTTACATTCCTCCTGCCAAATTCCTAAGCACAATATCAACATTGTGAATATCAACATTGTACAGCAACATGTTAATTCACCCATCATTAATATATGATAATGTATTCTTTCATAAGGCCCTAGAGTGCACGTGGTGTGTGCTTTCTGTCTCTCGTGTCCTCTGAGATGGAAACAGCCGAAGCCCAGAGACAGGGAGCTGGTTCTTCACTCCACTGAGTGAAACAATGGGTTGTTCAGGAAAGAAAACTGCATGGCCTAAAGGTGGTCAAATACTACCCAACTCTGTAGGTATCAGAGAGTTATTCAATACCTTTAGGGATTTTTGGACAAATGATCTCTCTGGTATTTAATAAAGTATTAAATAAGGTAAGTATAATAGGTAATAGGTAGTGTTCTATATTAAGAAGTAAGATGAATTAAGATGAAGAAGAATGTGACACATTTTGAAAAAAAGAAAAGAAAAGAAATATATGGATGAATAAAAATAAGACATTTTCATATTGATATTAAGACCTTATAAATTCACATTTAAGACTTTTTAATGACGTTTAAGGCCTTTTCATGTTTGCCAGACTGAACTTAAGACATTTGAATACTTTTTAAGGACCTGCAGACAACCAGGACCGACAGGCTGACAAAGCAGACGGAGCGGCGTCGGGCCGATACACACTGAGTAATGATCAAGGAGGTCAGGAAATCGCATGCTCCGTCTGGCGTTGTGAGGAAGGTTCATCTACAGCATGTCACTTCTGAGCAGAACAGAGAACAGGATGTTGCGTGGGGGGGGAGGGGAAGTAGCTAACACATATTTTCCGATGACTATGTGTGTATCTGTGTGCATTTGTGGCATTTCCTGTATATTGCAGTACTTGGTGATGCAGTAGCATAACCATCATGGGGGTGGGGGTGGGGTACGGTCATCAGTGTCTGATCTTTGACAGACGACAACCAATCACGTCAAGTCCCTCGTTCTGGGACCGCAACCGCCTTTGAGAAAAAGACATTAAACGTAACCTTCGTAATTCAAAGCAGTCCTTTTGTGGAAAACCTTCTAAATGCCTCTGGGAGCTTCAAAATGGTTTGATCTGTGTGCATCCTTCTTTGACGTTTATCATTAACACTTAAGGATCGGAACTTTGATGTTGATTAACTTTGATATGTTATTTCCAAAGAATAGTCGTCGAGAATATTTCTTATATTTCTAATATTTCAGAGCACACCATTTGTCAGTCATATTTTAACCTGAGAAGGCACAGGCACCTTGACCCCCCCCTAGGATGCATATGTCGGTTGAAAAACGACCCGTCTTAAATGTTTTAATTGTTTGTACATATTATTTAATAAATTCACATCATCAAAAACACCATAAAATAAGGAATTCCTTGAATTTTAGATGATTCAAATATTGTGGCCATATACATTGTAGTAACTCTGGCACGCTGAGAGTAACTCAAAGCTGTGTGGATACGTATACTGTATATAAAATAATGTTTCTCCTGCGATGGGATGGTTCTTGCCGTCTCTTTGTGCAGATCAATGGCTTCACAGCGTATCCTGTGCAGAAACAGGAAGCAGCCTAATTGCAGAGCGCTGCAGTTCTGTATGCAAACCGAGAGAGCCAAATATAGCCAAGGCCAGCGTTGCTCTGGTGCACCCAGAGGGCGCCCACCTCTTTAACCCTGCCATTCTGTGGGGTTTTGCCGTGAAGGAGACACGGCAGCAGGAGGGGTGGGGTGAAAGGCGGCGTCTCCACAGCGGGGCCGCTCGCCAACCCACAGCCAGACTCTCCAGCCAATGGAGGACTGACAAGTGCACACTATTCTTATCGTCTCTCTCCGGCTCTGAGAAATGCCCCGGAGCTACTCAAGAGCTGCTGCATTACAATGCTCACATCTCTCCAAGTTAGTCAAGTGCTGCTTGGGCGCAGGCTGTGTACACAAGTTACACCTCCATAACTCAATACCTCAGAAACAGATGGTGAATCAAAATGGGTAGAGCGAGTCACCAGGACCGCCAGGGGTTTCGGGTATCTTCACATCACCATCTCCATCAGCACAACAAGAGCTTGGTGCTTCACAAGTATGTCTATCTGTCTGTCTGTCCCCTTATTACAGCAGCCTATAGCCTACTGGTGCATTTTTGTAGCATCACAATATATTATACTGTCTGTTGTTCTGAGCTCCAGTTGTCCAGGCACCTACAGTAGCATATCATTTTGCCACAATACTGGTGGTCTGTCAAAAAAAAAAAAAAAATCTCTGAATATATTGTAGATGAAATACGAAGTGAATTAGATTCTTTCCTCAACCCAGAATAGTAAATAAAAGTTGGCTACAGACAGCGGTTGATCATCCCACTACAATCCTAATGCTGTGTTCACAAGCTGACAGAGTGGATGGAAAACCGGATCTGAAATTCTTTTCATTGCAAGAATGACAAAATACTCTGCCACTCAGGCAGAACATACCCTCAAAGGAAATCCCCCCCCC